>VWZI01021156.1:2304874-2334254 GCA_013396835.1 Psilopogon haemacephalus | reverse complement strand
CCCTTCCCCTTCCCCTTCCCCTTAACAACAACAAAAGAGCAAAAGCTGTCAGCATTTCAGAACGTGTGTGCTGCAGATCTTTGTGTACTTTCATCCATAAATAAACATTTCTTCTTTTGAACTTCATTAAAAATAGGATGTGTTTTCACTGGGAAGCACTCCAGCATCCCTATCATTCAGACATATGCGGCGATGAATATTGCAATTAATTTTTGCCTGTCGGAATCCTTGTGGTCTAGAAATGCTCAATTTATGCCAGAAAGAGAGAAAAAAACCCAACACAACAAAACAAACAAACAAACAAGAAAGTAACTAAGTCAGGCAACAAGATATAACAGCAATTTTAGAGCAAGATATTAAGCTCTGCTCCCACTGTTTTAACAGGCTGAGCCAAACACATCTTTGTCGCTATGACCCAGCTTGAAGGAAGTTGTAGGGAGAGCTGCTTCTGGGTTGCCTGCTGCACCATCAGGTCAGGCTTTCTTTGGTAAAGCTTGCTGACTTATCACATTTGACTCCCCAGCTTTTCCTTCTGTGCCTTTGACCTGAAGAAAGGAATTCCTGCTTTTAAATGCTCATCAATCAGTGCTCCCTAGTTAAGCTGATAAAAAAGCTCAGGCTAAGCCAGCGCTGATTTAGCCAACTGTAACGTTACTGACAATGATTTTAATTAGGCCAGCATAACGAGATCAGTAGATTAAGACTAAGCAATTACTAAAACTAGAGAGGGATTCTGGTGTCAAACAAGTTCTGATGACACTAAAGATGGATTTTTTTTTTTTTTTTTTGCCACCAGTGTTTGTGTAGCATGTGGGAAAAGAGAGGCAGTCCCCATCACATGAGAAATGACTTCAAAGTGATGCTGGGATGCTGTGTTTATAGAATCACAGAATCAGCCAGGTTGGAAGAGACCTCCAAGCTCATTCAGTCTAACCTAGCAGCCAGCCCTAGCCAATCAACCAGACCATGGCACTAAGTGCCCCATCCAGCCCATCCCAATGCCAATCACTCTCTCTGCCAAGAACTTCCTCCTAACATCCAGCCTAGACCTCCCCTGGCACAGCTTCAGCCTCTGTCCCCTCCTCCTGTTGCTGGGTGCCTGGCAGCAGAGCCCAACCCCAGCTGGCTACAACCTCCCTTCAGGTAGCTGCAGAGAGCAATGAGGTCTGCCCTGAGCCTCCTCTTCTGCAGGCTGCACACCCCCAGCTTCCTCAGCCTCTCCTCTTGGGGCTGTACTCCAGGCCCCTCCCCAGCTTTGTTGCTCTTCTCTGGACACCTTCCAGCACCTCAACATCTCTCTTGAATTGAGCGACCCAGGTCTGGACACAGCACTCAAGGTGTGGCCTGACAAGAGCTGAACACAGAGACAGAAGAACGTTCCTGCTCCTGCTGGCCACACTGCTCCTTCTCCAGGCCAGGATGCCATTGGCTCTGCTGCCCACCTGGGCACACTGCAGGCTCATCTTCAGCTCCTATCTCCCAGCATCCTCAGGTCCCTCTCTGCCTGGCTGCTCTCAGCCACTCTGTCCCTAGCCTGTAGCACTGCCTGGGGTTGTTGTGGCCAAAGTGTAGAACTTAGCCTCGTTCAATCTCATCCCATTGGCCTCTGCCAACCCATCCAGCCTGTCAAGGTCCCTTTGCAGGGTCCTTCTACCCTCCAACAGATCCACACCTGCTTCTAACTTGGTGTCATCTGCAAACTTACTGATGCTGGACTCAATCCTCTCATCCAGATCATCAGTAAAGATATTCATCAGGATTGGGCCCAGCACTGATCCCTGGCACTGAGCCACTGGTTCCAGCTGCCAAGTGGATGTGGCACCATTCACCACCCCTCTCTGGGCCTGGCCTTCCAGCCAGTTCTTGACCTATTTCTGAGTGCTGTTGTCAATAAGGCTTGCAGAGTGTGAGCAAGTGCTGTGTGAGTGTTCTGCAGAGCCTCGTGTGCTGGGCCCCCCTCTCCCTCCATCAGCAGGGCTCTGGTGTGTACTTGTGTGGAAGCAGGACTGGGAAGGGCAGCAGGCACTTGTGATGGGAGTGGGTGCAGTGGGAAGGTGTTGGAATAGGACCTATGGGTGTATGGGGCTGTAATTAAGAAGAGGTAAAGAAACATGGGAGGAGGATGCAGGGGAAAGGGCAGTAGTTTTTAAAGAAAAAAAAATTAAGAATACAGAACCTAAAATAAAAGAATTGTTTGGTGTTTGAGAATGGAAATGCTTGGGCTGTGTCACTCGCCACTGTGTTTGTCTCTCTTCCTCTCCCTACGTTAGCTTCTTTGTTCTGACTTCTGGTGAAGTGTTCTGGCCTCTGCTTTATTTCCCCCTGCCTGACCATTGGTCTTCCCAAGACCTGCTGGCAGAGGAAGGATCTGCAGCCTGCAGTGTTGATTCTGAGAAGCCTGTAGGAAAAGAACCGTGCTGGATGATGTGACTCACCTTGGAGAAGTTGATCCCTTCTGGCTGAGTGGGAGTGGAAAGTTCCAGCCTTGCTAGCCCAGATGTTTCAATGGCTATTGCTGCAGCACAGAAACCCTTTGCCTTCCTGTCTTGCTCAGCCCTGGCTAGGGGACTAACAAGTTACATACTGACTGAAATGCTTAATTATTTATGATAGGAAAAAAAAAAAGGGGGCAAGCAAAATACTGGGTTAATTGACTACGGAGTCCTAAATTCCCCAAAATGAAGTGTTCCAGCCAAATATGGCTGAAATATCAGCTGTCATCTGATGAATATTTTAAAGAAGATTCTATTATACACCTAGGGGTTCATTCTCTTCAGTAATGAGGACAGTTACCTCTAGGGAAAGGAAGCTGTATTATGCTTGCCACTTAACCAGGGGCTGCTTTGACAGGCATCAGCTCAGACTATCTGTGTATATGTAGGGAATCACAGCAGCTTGTCTTGAGCTTACTGAGCAGGAAATGCTGTGCTGTAGAATACTTTGGGTTTCTATCTATGGATTCGTGCATGGCACTGAGTGGGATTCAGTCTATTTTTATTCCTGAGCCTGATTGTGGAGGTGGAAATCCATCACCTACTAAATATTAAATCAGCAGGGTTTTTTTTATTTTATTTTATTTTTTTTAAGAGAAACACTGTCTCTGCTGATTTGAACATCCCTGTGTGGCCCAGAGGAAAAGCAAAACAAAGACAAGATGAGAAAACCACTGTCTTTTGCCTTCTTCTTAATATTAATGATTTCTCTTAAAGTTTTCAAACTGTTGGAAGGCAAAAAGTGAGAGGAAAAACTTTCACATGGGTAAGAAATGACCCAGGTGAAAAAAAAAACCAACCAAAACCCTGCATACATTACAAAAACAGCAGCAGAACTTCTGCACTTGAATTATTGGTTCAAGGGATAGAAAGAAAAAAATGTGGCAACAGATTGGGTTTTTAAAAGCTAATTTCCTTTAATTGTTTCCAAGCAGTCATGGCTGGGAATTATTAGGGATGTATCAACTCAAAATGATTTGAAGATTATATTATGCATATGTAATTTAGGTCAGATTTATACCTTGGCTATTGCTTCTGACATACAATGTTTGCAAATTCTGAGGTGTTGTGGTGCTTGTCCAGCTCGTGTGGAATCATCCACCTTGCCAGGCTGACTGGAATTGGACATAGCTACTGCTTGGGTGGGTTGCTTGGTTTGGATTTTTAGAGCAGCTGAAGGCAGTGGAACATCTCCCTGTGAGCACAGGCTGAGGCAGCTGGGGCTTGGAGCTTGGAGCAGAGGAGCCTGAGGGATGACTTCATTCATGTTGATAAAGATGTGCAGTGCTGTGTGGGGAGGATGGAGCCAGGGGTGTCCAGTGATAGGACAAGGGGCAATGGCTGCAAGCTGGAGCAGAGGAGGTGCCATGGAAACAGAAGGGAAGACTTCACTGTGAGGGTGCTGGAGCCCCAGAGCAGGCTGCCCAAAGAGATTGTGCAGTCTCCTTCTCTGGAGACATTCAAAACTCACCAGGGTGCATTCCTGTGTGACCTGCTCTAGGTGATGCTGCTCTGGCAGGGGGCTTGGACTGGATGAGTTTTTCAAGGTCCCTTCCAACACCTAAAGTTGTGTGATTCTGTGACTTCATAGGCAATATCCAAAGCCAGCAGTTTCTCAATGAGTGCTTGTAGTATACCTGTAGTTTCCTGTAGCAGTACTCATCATGCACCACTGCACAAACAAAAGCCCATCTCTGTCACCCTTAGGAATCACAGAATGTCAGGGGCTGGAAGGGACCTCTAAAGGTCATCCAGACCAAGCCCCCTGCCAGAGCAGGGTCAGCTAGAGCAGATCACAGAGGAGTCTGCACGGCAGTGACTTTTATGATAACGAGCAGGTGGGTGACATAGCAAGGGCAGGAGGACTGAGGGCACAGTTTTTGGTTTTTACTTTCTGCAGAAGAGTGACATCATCCCTTCAGCTGCAGAATCAGGGTGACAATCTCCTCGAGGCACTGAGGGTTCTTAAAAAGTTCATAGCTGCTGGCAGCTAGGATGGCAGCTCACTGCTGTGAAGTTCTCTGATGGCATATCAGAATGCCCTGGATGCCCTTTCATATGTGCTGTATGTGGACACACCAGGGCATGCTGCTTCACTTGGAGTGGCTTTGACTTCTGGTGCAATGGGTAAGGAAGGGTGACCATTAATAATCTTATCTAATCTCTAAGAGATCCTGTGGAAGGAAGCAAGCAAGTGGTCTGAACATGCTGCTACAGGTCCTAATGAAGATTTCTGGTAGCAGTCTGGGGAAGTGAGCTGTTGACATGGCATTCTGCACTTGACAAAGCTCTGGAGGTCAAAAGAAAGCTGCTTGGGTGCAGACTCAAGTTTTTCAGCCCCAAAGGCCTCTGCACTGCCAGGGTCTTGTTGAGGAGCAGAGCTGTGTGACTGACATGCTTTCTGCCTGAGATTTGTGGAAGGCTTATTTAATTGCCATGGGTACCTTTCCCCTGCTTTGCTCCTCAGTGCCTGCTCATTTTTCTTTCCAGCTCACTGTTCTAAACAGGGATTTTAGCCAGGAGCAGTGCAAATGACAGAAACCTCTAAAAGGGGTTCATGGTTGGAAATAGAGCTCTACATGCTGAGCATTGCTTGTCAGTGTCTCACTTGGATTTTAAGTGAGGCAGGAGCAGAGTGAGAGTCCTCATCTTTGGTTTTAATTAATGCAGGCACCATTTTGTCATTCTGAACTGTCAGGCACTGGAGATCAATGGGACCTTGTGATAATAATAATGATGATGATGGAAACAACAATAATAATAACAATTCCCATTACTAATCAGGAGAAGGTGGTAATCTTTTTGAACAAGATCTACAGAATTGTGATAGGGCAGACAGACACTTCCTCAAGGTGAAAGTATCTGAAAATCATAACATCAATTATTGATTTGTCCAAGTCTCTTCTCCATAGGAGATTTACAGTCTTGTTTTCATAGTTGTCTTAAGGAGGGAGGGGAAAGAGGTTCTTGTCTAGGTCAAAATGACACCATCTTATTTTTACAAAATAATGCCAACCCCCTATCTTAGCTCAAGTCATTTGCATTTAAGCCAATGGACTTACAGCTGTGCAAGTGTAGTCAGAGCCACTATGGCACATCTTGGGTACAAAGAAAGACTTTTATGAACAGAAATCAAGAAATATAAGGAAGATATTTGGAATTTTCCAAATATTTGCGCTGATAAAAATTAGCTTCACCAAACACTAGAAGAGAGAAGATCTAAATCTGTCCCTCTCTGGCTGCCACCTTGGTTCAAGTACAGGGAGTTGTGGTCCTGTGTGTATGAGTCTGGCAGGTAAAGAGCAGGGAAATTAAATGAAAAGATAAGTAAGGACGTGTGGAGCATCAGAAAAGGTTAAGAGTTGCTGGGGAGCTTACCGTGAGTGGCAGCACTTCTCCAGATCTAGGAAGGAACCTGGGTGCTGAGGAACCAAGGGAAGTGAAAAGCAGGATGAAAGCACTCTGCTATTAATCACCCCGGGCAGAAGCAGTGAGTACCATTGTAGGCAGCAGGAGACAGAAGGTGATGAGCAGAAAAGTGCTGAATGAGGAGGAGGAGATGTTTAAGCAGTGTTGTTTCAGCTTCTTGGTAAGAAGCAGCAACATACTTTAGGTGTCTTCCCTCTCTATACATGAGATGGAAATAAGCACAAGATGTGGAGGGTTATCATTTATTATTAAACCCAAGGAAGGACCAGTTAAGCAAAAAAAAAAAACAAAACAAATACCCAAGGGTTACTGTTGTGTGTCAAAGGAAAAGGTCTCTGAATGATGGACAGTTTGAAGCTAGGTCAGGGTCTTAAAACAGAAAAACAGAATAAAGAATTTAGCTGTCATCTGCTGTGGTGGCAACACAAAAGCCAAAGTGACTACTTTTTTATTAAAGAAAATCACATTGTGTTTTCCTGGGAGACTTTAAGTGGAGGAATGTGTTGGAAATATCCTAATATTCAGGTAAAATGCCTGGTTTTTTTCCCAAAGATTTTTTAAATTGTCAAATTTTGAGCTGAAAAGATATTGTACCCACAACTGAGAAATCTCACATTAGACTCTAAAAATTAAAGAGAGAATGATGATGTGATGAGGCCTTGAGTGACCTGTTCTAGTGGGAGGTGTCCCTGCCTATGGCAGGGTGTTGGAACTGGCTGAGCTTTGAGGTCCCTTCCAACCTAAACCATTCTATGATTCTATAATTAGTTTTATTATTTTTTTTAAAAGTTGGTGTGATGGAGGCATTTGTTTTATGAGCATAGAATAGATATTTACTCCTGTATTTAGGTATGTGTGTCAAATACACAGTGACATGCACTCGTGCAGGAACCTCAAAGACTGTGAAAATGCTAAATAAGGAGCAAGAACCATACATACAGAGCTCAAAAAGTTGGGAAATTGGCAACTTCATCTTGGGGAAAAAAAAATAATAGAAGCAAAAAGTATTAGAGGAGAGAATAAGCCAGCACAGTCACTCTGCTGACAACTAGGGGAGAGTCTGAGGCAAGTGCACTTTAAATTGCAATCATGTTCTTCACATCTAGCTGCACTGCAATTCCATCACAACTCCTGCAGCTGCTCTGTGGGCTGCAAGTGAAGCCTCACCAAGAGCATTGCTGGGAATGTAAGGAAATACTCATCTTGTGCTTCAAATTGGGCTCAAAGAATAATCAGCTTGCAGGCAACCAGTGGAAAAAAAAAAAAGAAACCTATTTTGACAATAAAATAGGCAGATTTGTTTCAGGAGTATAGGAAATTAGTTCAATTGATGAGGAAGGAGGAATAATTTTTGCTGTATCACTTTTTCCCTGGCTGTTCCTAGACATTGCCCCTCCCCAAACACTGACTTTGTATATCATTTGTTGAGGAGGTTTATTCCAGCCTCAGTAATTCTGTGATGATGATCTCAGAGGTTTATTTCAGCCTTCATAATTCTGTGATGAGCTTCCTCTATCAGCCAGCATCAGTTAATCTGCATGGTTGTACAACTGCTGCATCCCATCAAATACAGAGCAAAAGGGAAAAGCACCAAACCAACAAGCATGTCGAGGCAAGATGAAGTATGCAGCGTTAATGTAAAACGTTTCCAGAGCTCAAAGCAAAATGCCTCATCTGGTTTACAGGAAACTTTGGAGGGGAAAGAAAAACAAACAAACAAAATTCCTTGCTCTGAAAGACATAGAAGACATTTCTGATAGCAGGCAGACTTTGTGGACAGCGTGGAGTGAGATTCAAAACTCAGCCTGTTAGTCCAGCAGAGGAGCTCCTGCATTTTACAGTTCTCCCTGAGGGATTTTCTAAGATATTTAGGAATCTATCAGGAAATCAGAGGGCTTAGCTTCCTCATTAGTGTTGTGAAGCTGTGTTTGAAGCATAGGACAATTCAACTGCAAAGTGTCGAAGGCCTCTGAATCCCCTGCTTTCTCTGTTACCTTTCCTCTTGAAAAGCAGCAGCTCAGCATCTTATATACTCTGTCTCTCAACAGACTATGGCTGACTCCCATAAAGAATCAGCCCTCCACAGCAGCCCACAAATTGTACAATTCGACTTTTTGGGCAGAGACTCTCTTCCAGCATGAGAGTCTCTAGGTGTAAAGTGTAGTGTAGGTAAATCTTCCCAGGGATTCTGGCCCAGTGAAGCAAATGAGATCATGACATGACCACAAGAGTGCCCAAGGGCAGTGAAATGAGAGTAACTCAGTTTTCAGATACAAAAACTGAACTTTTGGACAAGTAGCTCCTGATGAAGTCTAATTATTTTTTTTCTAGTGGGAAACAGTCACAGTTCATCAATATATCTGTGGGGTTCTTTTGCTATTAAGTAGATTTCATATTGCAAAGGTTAGCAGAGAAACATTTTCAGGAATCCCTAATTGCAGGTCAATAAATACCATTAATACATTCTCTGCTGCTGCTATAAGGAGACCTTGGGATCAGGCTCTCAAGTATTGGTTCTTGTGAGCTCAGCTGGTGGTCCTTGGACCTTAATAACTGCTCCTCATCTTGTTTTTGCACTCCTATTCCCTTGAGCTGTAGCTTAACTCTGCAACTTCTCTCACCGCTTGTCAATTCCTAATAAAAATGTGTTGAACTCTGAGGTTCAAGGTTGGCTCATCCCTAAGGTTAAGCCTTTTTGGCTTTCAGCACAGTCAGTCGTGTCACACTTAGCTTGATTTGCTTTGCTGAAGGCTTTCTGAACAACTGGTTTGCATGGTGCAGTTGCTAACCCCAGCTCTAGCCCTGGGATGACCTTTTCCCAGCACTGATTATTTATGTGTATCCTGCAGTTCGCTGGGGAAGTGTTCGTTGGCTCCCAAACAAAGGTTGCTGTCTATTATATATAACCTAAAAATACAACTGTGAACGTGTGTACAAGTTAGGAACATGAATTTCCCCACCCCCCTCACCCCCCAAAGTTTATTAACATCCTGTGGCATTTATTTCCAAACCTGCAAGACTGAACAAAACCTACTTTTGTTCAAAAGTTGCTGCAGTTATAACAACTGTCAGACTGATGGGTGCAAAGTGCAATTGATTATATGATACAGTCCAAATGATTGCATTTATATGCTGTTATCTTCACTAGAAACCTGGAGTTGCAATGGGAAGTGCCTAGGTTTTGGTAGCTCCCTATAAATGCTGTAGAGCAAGGTGAGGATCTGGGTGTTGAGTATGTCCTGCTGCCCAAAAGCAAGCAGGATGAAGTATCCTAAGCCAAGGTTTTCATTTAAAGATGAAAATTAATCAGGCAACCCCCACTATTGTTTGACTGCTCTCTCTGCTGCATCTCTCAGCTTTCATTTGTTTAGCCAGATTTCCTGAGAAGATGAGTCTGTAGTAGATGAGCACACATAGTACTCATCCTCTGTGTATGTGTATACACAGCACATACACTCCTATGTGGCTGTGCCCCTGCAGTGGGACCCGAAGAGGAAGCTGATCTCACCCCGGGTTTGGCCAGAGAGTGAAACTGTCAAAACTAAAGAACTTTCTGCAAGTTTTGTGAAACTCCCTGGGCAGGGAGAAGAAAGGAATAGACTGTGGTGGTTGTGCCTTGGCACTTCACAAGCTCACTTCAGTCCTAGCACAGGGAAAATGAAAGAAATAAGACAATTTCTGAGTGTTTCCATCGTGCAGAAAGCTTGAGCTGCAACTCCTGTCTTCCCCAGCACACCATGCCAGTTAGAGCTTGTGCTGCTCTACTCTACCAGGCTGCAATAACCTGGGCATTCACAGAACACCTTAGGCCTTTTGGCTAATACAGAGGCAGCTCCACAAAGTTGGTGTTGAGTAATCATCTATAGTTTCTTTCCTTAAAAACCATAACAGCGGTGTTTGAATGATTTTTGGATGAGCATCCACTTTGGGGAAGGTGAGGAAGCCCTTGTCTCGGTGCTACAGCATATGCAGGAGGGAGTCTTTCCTTCATTGCTCTGCATCCCTGCTCTTGGGCACTGCCATGCACCAGGGAAGGGACTGAAGAGAGTGAGAATCAGAGGATGGCTCCTTTGGAAAGAAAAAATGTCTCCTTGATTTTATTCCAGGATTCTTGCTTGGTCCTGTGAATTCCTGCAGAGTTTGCACTTACCTAACCCCAGATATTGAGAGTTCCCGTTACCATAAGCTATAAATTTTATTCCCCACACCCATTCCCATGAGCATCCAAGCACCTGGTCTGACACCACATCCAAAGAGACAAAGCAAAACAGCGCAGAAAGTGGTAGCAGGAATGATAGGAATGACAGATGACATGTGAAATCCATAAAAACAGCAAGTGTGTGTTCTTCCAGGCTGGCCGTGCTGAGGAGGGAGTGGATGAAGTAGTAGCTGAGCAGAAAAGTGAACTGAGATTAGAGTCTAATGCCAGTTGCACAGGAAGGATGGAGAGAGGTGAGGGAGAGTTCAGAGGGCAGTCAGGCAATGTGAAGAAAAGAACAGCTTCCAGCTGCAGAAAATTGCAGGGAGGAGACCAAAGGAAGCAATTCTCACAGGCAGTAAACATTTATGCTATTATAGTAACTCAGATTAATAAATATTTATCTTATAAAGCTGTCCAAAGGACTTGGACCTCACTGCTCTGCACGCTGAGTAAACGTGAAGGCCATCTTAGTGTGGCTTCCCAGGGAGAGTCAGGGACTTTATTGCACAGAGCCTGCAATGCAGCTCAGGTCTCCTGGGCAAACCCCTTTGTCCTCCTGCCTCTCTTCTTCTCTGCCCACAACAAACTCTTTTGGGCTCCAACAATGCTCAGTGCTTTTCAGATACTGCAGCAGAGTGGCTGCAGGGAAGTGCACTGGCACATTGATCCTCCAGAAGTGTTGCTGCTCCACTTGGTCTGAGGCCAACCAGCTCTTGTGCTTTTGGTTTACATGATAGAAGGACCACAGTCTCCTTTCTGAGATGGCTGTGCCCATGAGGATGATTTTGGGTCAAAGAGAGAAGCTGGAGAAGCCTCCAGAGGTCATCTAGTCCAACCCAAAGTGAGCATAACTGCACGTTTAGATCAGATTACTCAGGACCTTGTCCAGTCATGTTTCAAAAATCAGCCAAGACAGATTCCACCACGTCCCTGGACAACCTCTTCCAGTGCTTAATCACTCTAAGTCTGACTTTTGTCCTATTATGGCCAGTTGGAGCTTATCTTGCTGCAACTTGTTATGACTGTTGCTGAGAACCTCAGAGAAGAGATTCTCACCCCTCTGATGTGAACTTCTCTTCTTGTAACAGAAGGCTGCAGTTAAGTTTCCCCATACTCTTTTCCTTGCTGGTCTGAACAAAAGCATTCCAGCAGCCTCTCCTTGGATTTCATCTGCTCTAGTCTCCAGCTAAATGGCCTTTCTCTGGACTCTTTCCAGTTTGCAAAGAAGTCTCATCAACTGGTAAACCTCAAACTGGACACAGAGGCAGCCTCACAAGTAGTGAGCAGGGACAGTAGGCCACTTGTCTTTCTGGCTTTGCTTTTCTGGAATGCAGCTCTGTGTGCCTTGATCCTGCACTCTTTGCCCAGGCCTCTATGGAGAGCTGTGAGCCAGACAGTCCATCCCTAGTTTATTCTACTGCAAAGGGCATTTCCATCCCCAGGGTAGGACTTCACATCTGTCCTTGCTGAACTTTGTGTGTTTCCTGTGTGCTGAGGTCCCTCTGTATGGCAATGATGCTCCTGAGAAGAGCAAACGGATTGTTTGACAGCTCCAACAAGCATCACAGGTTTAGAGGGCAGCACAGGAGAAGGAAGTGCATCCTGATTCTGTCTACTATGAAATATACCTCAGACTTCCATTTCCAGCATTTGTCTCCCCTGTACATGTGGAAATAAGTGAGAGCAGACTGATACTTATGGAGGTCACAGGATGTCAGGGGTTGGAAGGGACCCAAAGAGATCATCCAGTCCCACCCCCCTGCCACAGCAGGACCAGACAATCTAGCTCAGGGCACACAGGAACACATCCAGACAGGCCTTAAAAGGCTCCAGACAAGAAGACTCCACAACCTCTCTGGGCAGCCTGTGCCAGTGCTCTGGGACTCTTCCAGTCAAGAAGTTGCCTCTTGTGTTGAGCTGCAGCCTCCTGTGCTGCAGCTTCCATCCATTGCTTCTTGTCCTGTCCCAGGGAGCAGTGAGCAGAGCCTGACCCCCAGCCCTCAGATATTGAGAAACATTGATTAAATTCCTTCTCAGTCTTCTCTTCTCTAGACTAAGCAGCCCCAGGTCCCTCAGCCTCTCCTTACCAGGCAGTGCTTCAGTCCCCTCAGCGTCCTTGTAGCCCTCTACTGGACCTTCTCCAGCAAGTGCTTCTATCTGTGTGGCTTCAGAAATGCTTGGTTTATAAAAAATGAAGGCTGTACCGACCAGATTCACTGCAAAAAGTTCCCTTTGGCAACAATTAAGTTCTCGACTGAAAGTTTTTTGTTGTTTTAATATATAAATAAGAAAAATGCATTAATTTGAGCATGTAACAGAAATCTAGAACAGGAAAGTTCTGCAAAGACTTGAGGAGAGTCATCTTACAGAGAGGACAGGATTGAGACACAGGCTGTTGGCAGGCACTGCAGAAATGGTTGGCTGGAGCAGCCTGGGTTTTACACCACAGCTGCCATGGTCTCACTGTCTTGTAAATGCTCGCTCACAAATGGCTTTGCTCATCTGAAGATTTCTACCCCCTCCTGGAAATGTGGGAGAAGGAAGACTGCAGGTGCTAGGAGGTGCAGTTAGTAGCAAGTAAAGCAGACCCCTTACAAGTGACGTAGAACCAAGTTCTGTTTTCAAGCCCACTTTGCAGGCTGATGAGGCAAATGCCATTCTCATCTTGTTACTGCTCATTAACCCCAGGGCGTGAAGTCATTTTGCACCTCTGCTCTCTCTTCTCTCACCAGATACCCCTCCCCATTCCTGTGTGAAAGAGTTCAGGTCTGTCCATCACTGGGTAAGCAGGAGGCTGCAAAATCTGGGAGCTGTCATTGTTTACTGCAAAATCTGGAAAGGCATTTGAAAAATTGCTGCAGATTCTGTGTTTCACACCACAATTATTTCTTGTTTTACACTAGATGTGCTGCTGATATATATATTTTTTCCTTAATGATGTGGACTGTTTCCCTTCTGTGCTGTTTGCCTGCTTTCAGCGGAGCTTGTAAACAGAGGCAATTTGCTGTAAATGGAATCTGGAAAACACACACAAATGCATGCAGGGGCAAAAAAAAAAAAAAAGATGTTATTAATCTCATGAAAATTAATTTAACAGAATTGAGCCTTAAGTCGTAGAGATTTTAACTGTGGGGGATTAATCTACTTTCCAGGGGGGGAGTTTTGATAGCTTTAAATAATAAACATTCTGTTTAAAAGAAATCTGAAGGAAGCTCTCTGTCTGTTTGAATGTGTGTTAACATTCCTGTGCTTGAGACCTCCCTGAACTCTCCTATTCTGTGACTTTTGTGCTGTTGACTTTGCCTTTTTTTGCTGGTCGTGTCAGGCTTACTTGTCCAATGTGAGCTGTGGGACTGGGGCAGTCAGCATTGCCCATTGTTTGAACAAGGTCTTGTTGTCTGCTCTGCCTGATTGATTGCTTATTCTTGATAAACAAAGGCCTCCACTCAAGGTCTCTGAAATATTTCTTGCTCAATTAGTCAACCTCTGTGCAGAGAAGGCCAACTGTCCCTGTCACACAGGCTCACAGGATGCCAGGGGTTGGAAGGGACACAAAGAAATCCTCCAGTCCAACCCCCCTGCCAGAGCAGGACCTAGCTCAGGGCACACAGCAACACATCCAGACAGACCTGCAAAGGCTCCAGCCTGCTAAAGCTTAGTCTGGTGAGTAAAAAGGGTTTGTGACTGACCAGTACTGCTCCATTCCTTCTGCCTCTAAGTCTGCAGGTGGCAGTTACTGCCTCGTCCCTCTCTGCAGGCTCCTGGACCACACAGGTCTGTTTGTCTCTCTGCTTCCTTAGGCCATGTCCCTTCCCAATAGATTCTCACCTTGGTCATGCTGAGTGTCTGGTAAATAGGTAATGCTGCTTACTGTGACTGGTACCTTAGGCTCTACCCCTTTCCTTGTAGCTTGTTTATCAACTCTTGAGCAATCACACTGTCTCATATAACTCTCATTCTACCTTTATTTTTTTTCTTTTCTTGCCAGAAACTGCAATTTTGAACCATTGTTTTGGCTGAATAATCATTTTGTCCCTAGAGACAAACCCTGCTAATCTTATTTCCATTTAATCTTTGCATCCTGTGAGTTTTTAATACTGTACAGCCTCCTGCCTTGCAGAGCCACATTAACCAACACCTGCTGCATCTGAATTATTATTATTGTTCCCCTCCCCCCCCACCAAACCAGGGTCAACCTCAGCAATGAAGCATTTTGAAATCCTTTAGCTTTGGGTTTTTTGGTTTTTTTTTTTGAGCACATGAGCATTCCTACAGCTGTGTTGCAGTTTAAATGCAATCATGAATTTCCTGTGCTACGTCTTTGTATATTTGCAGGGGAAAAGAGAAGTATGATACAAAAAAATAATTAAAAAAAATCAATATTTCTCTCAAATTGATAAGAGCTGTGTTTAGTCTTTCTCTGACCTCCCAAAGCCCTTGATGTGTGCACACAAATAAGTTGGGCAGCTGGTGCCAGAGTGGCCAGGCCCAGCCCAGGTGTAAGTGAGTAGATAGTTTTGCAAGTAAGCACAGGGAATTACAATCATATCTCCCGACCTTAATTGCCTCATAGAAAATAAACACTCCCAGTTACATGATCTCCTCTATTGCCAGGACAATACAAATCACACAGATCTCTGATAAGACCTTGCTTTTAATGAAAGGAGATTGCATTTCTCCTCAAATCCCTCTAAGTCTTTGGCTTGATTTGAGAGAGAGAGAGTGGCAGCTAAATTAAATTGAGTTTGAGATGTATGAAATGTTTCTTAGGGTCTCAGTTAGGATCAGGGTTTGAAAAGATTTGAGAATAAGATGAAGTCAGGTTGGGCTGGGACTACTCAGGCTTGCTCAGACTCAGAGATGTTGAACATCTTTTAATATTCTGCATTTCAGGGCTGGTGAGGCTGATTCTGCTCCCAAGTTTCACTTGAGGATCTCACATCTTCTATCCTGCTAAGGGGACGTTACACTTAGTGCTTGTGATGCTGGATACACTTTGGTATTAATTTCTGCAGAAGTCCCCTGAAGAGCCTTTTGTTGTTGTTCCAGAGAGGTAAGGCATGGGGAACCTGCATTAGTGAAGGGGTACAACGAAGAAAACACTAATCCATGCCCAAGTCTTGTGAAAGAATCTCCTCTTCAGCTATGCCAAGGTGCCAGCACTTACTGTGGTTTCATACAGTTGGTACTGGCTGCCCTTTGCATGTGTCTAGAACTGGTTAGACCTCATCTTCACCTCTGTGGAAGACAGTGAGACTCTTTAATGAATGTAAAGGCTGCAAACCCGCTGGCTTTGGAATGGCTGTTTGCTTTTAGTAAAGAGTGAGGGGAATGTCCCCTCCCAGTAGGGAAGTGGCTGTGTCCTGCTGGATATTCAGCTGTGCACATGCTCCATGACCTCACTCATGGAGAGGATCCCATTCTGCTTGGAACAGTCACAGAATCACAGAATTAACCAGGTTGGAAAAGACCTCTGAGGTCGAGTCCAACCTATCACTTAATGCTTCTAATTAACTAACTCATGGCACTAAGTGCCTCATGCAGCCTCCTCTTCAACACCTCCAGGCACAGCAACTCCACCACCTCCCTGGGCAGCCCATTCCAATGCCAGTCACTCTCTCTGGGAAGAACTTCCTCCTAACATCCAGCCTCTACCTCCCCTGGCACAGCTTGAGACTGCCTCCCCTCCTTCTGTCCCTGGGTGCCTGACAGCAGAGCCCAACCCCAGCTGGCTACAACCTCCCTTCAGGTAGCTGCAGAGAGCAATGAGCTCTGCCCTGAGCCTCCTCTTCTGCAGGCTGCACACCCCCAGCTCCCTCAGCCTCTCCTCTTGGGGCTGTGCTCCAGGCCCCTCCCCAGCCTTGCTGCCTTTCTCTGGGCACCTTTCAGCACCTCAACATCTCTCTTGAATTGAGGGGCCCAGAACTGGACACAGGACTCAAGATGTGGCCTGAGCAGTGCTGAGCACAGTGTGCTGAATCCACCTGTTGTATGTCCTGCTGTCTGCTCCTGCTTGTGGCTGCCTGTCAGGATAGGGTTGAAATGCCTGCCAGGGCTTCTGATGCTTTTGCCATGGCCAGTCAGGGAGGTGAGAAGACTTTTAGCTTCCCTTCTGCCTGTGAGTGAGCAGCCCCAGAGGAAGAAGAGCAAAGGCAGCCTCTCCTCTCTGAAGATGGATGTCGTAGTAGGTGGAGGAGAGGTGAGGGCTGGGGATCTTCCATGCAAATCAAAACCAAGAGCACAAAAGTGAAGTGTGATGAAAGATGAAAACTGAAAAGAACAAAACCAAACTGCTCTTTGCCTCTGTACCTTCTCATGGGGGTGCTACAATTGCTGGAAGGTTTTTATCAGACCTCAGATAAGGATATAACAGAGAGGACCTTTCTAAATCTGTATTTATTAGCAGCTAATGTTAGAGGCTTGGCAGGGGTGTGGCCTTGGGGAGAAGTCCCACCTGCTGATAATGAGGCTGCCACTTAAATGAGGGCATTGCTGCAGAGCTCTGAAGGGATGGTTTAAGTGCTGTGCAGGGGTCCTGAGTGTCAAACACGGAGGTAGGTGGCTGCTGTGCTTGCAGAAATCCATGTTGCAATGTTCCACCTGACAGGTACTGCCTTGTTTTGAGAGCTATTTTCAAAGCCTGCTTTCCAGTCCTAATTATAGGTTAATTTGCATCTTTGCAGTCGTCGAGTGCACATATCTGAGTACAAAAATCTGCACAGGCTTCCGCAGCTTGATGTAGTTTTTCGGAAGCAAAAAAATTCCGAAGTCAACCATATTTAGAATGCGGTAGGAGGGAAGAAAAGAGTAAGGCCTTGCGTGCTCAAGCTGCTCCAGCCAGCTCCTCCTTATAAATAATAGATGTCTCTAACTGTGCAATCAGACACCTGTTTCAGTGTCTGCTTTCTGCTCCTTTCTCTGTGCCTTTTTGTTTGCTGCTCGCAAATTCTGTGAACCTTCTTGTGGGGCAACATTGCCTTCCCTGCGGGTGCCCGAGAGATGTACAATGATTCTTGCTGCTGTCTTTCAGTGGCTGTCAGCAGGCAGTTGACCATGAGGAACCTTTATTTAGCAAATGTGAGCAACTGGAGGATTTTATTTTGCAAGGCTGGCGGGGCTTGCCTCAATTTACTGAGAGCAGTAACTGTGTTTCTCCCCCACTGAATAGCTGTAGCCTGAAGCTCCCTGACATTAATAAATGACTAGATCAACCTCTCTCACCTCCCTATCTCTTTCCAGCTCCAAGTGTCAAGCACAGAAAGTGAGGCATGAGTAATACTTGCTGTAATCTGATTCAAAAGTTGGAAAAGAGCAAGGGAGAAGCTAAAGCCTTCTGTTAAGTTTTGTGAGAGCCCTTAGTTAATATCGAGTGAAAGAGTTGCTCATTAGCCAGGTATTACTGCATTGTGCTGCCTCTTCTTGCAGGAAAACAATCCAGATGTTCATTTGTGCTTGTGAGGGAGAGCTTTAATCCAGTGTCTAATCTGAAAACCACCTTGAATGAAGCTAGAGAGAGTCAATTTTGTTTCATCACAGGTACTGATAGTTTGTGAGGATCTGGGAGCACTAATTGTGAGCTCAGTTCTTTACTGACGTTCATTTTTATCTTTTAGCACAAGAATGCTTCAGGTTGAAGCAGGATAGATGCAAGAAGAAAAAAAAAAAATCCTCACACTCTACCAGAAATGGATAAGAGATGTTTTAATTGTTTATGGCTTAGCAGATCCTGGGTTAGGTTAGTGCGAAGTGGTGCACAGCATTAGTCATTTGCTTAGCCATGAAACAAATACTGAGAGAGATTTGGAGTGAGAATATTGTTTTCATAAGTCCCAATCACTGCCTGGAATAAGATTACAGCTGATAAATGTTAATTGCTTGTATATATGCATTACTAGAATGGATCTTCACCTGAGATTCTTTTCCTTTGTGTGTGATGTTCATACAGAGGCTGTTGAATATTTTTTGTGGGGTACACCTGATGGAGAGGAAGAACTCCAGCTATAATAATTTCCCAAATTTTACTATAAATGATCTGTTTAAGCTGTTTTTTTTTTTTTTTTTTTTTTTAACTGTGTGTGTTTTTAAAGCTGCGTTCTTCATGATGGGAAGCAAACTTTTGGTTGATTTTTTTTTTTTTTTTCTTTCCATGCTGTGATAGTTGTGCTCCAAATAGTTCCCCCATTCTTTACAGTTTGAAACATTGCTTCTGAGTGAGTGTGAGTGAGTGTGTCACATCCTGGTTAAATACATGGAAAATCAGGCTTGCCATGAAGAGTGAAAACTCAACTTGCTAGCGTTTTTCCCTTCACATGAAGAGGGTTAATTATGAACTAGGCTGTGGATCTCAAATACATCAGCGAGCTAAGTAGCTGGTGGCTGCTGCAATCAGTTAACTGTGAGGAAATGAAACAGGACTTATTTACATTTAGAGTGATGTCTGAGTTCTTAATCACCTCAAAGCATTTAAAAATTAACTTTACTACCAACAGCTCAAGAGGCATAATGAACCCCAGGAGGGAGTTTTCTTCTCTTTCATTTTCATTGAAGCCGTCTATTCATTTACATCAGACTACTCTCACTCCAGTCTGTTTTCCTGCTAAAACCTCAAAAGTTTCCTTATTTCATTTTCTGGCATAACTTGTGGTTCATTTGGTATGCTTCATCATAAATTAGTATTAAGCCTGTGCTGGAACTCTTGGCAACTACGGAAGCTCACACACAGCTGTACATTCTTTAAAGAGAAATAGAAGCAAACATCTCAGCGTTCCTGTGTTTTGTTGTAGGGGTATTTGTGCCTTAAACAGGCAACAAAATACCTTTAATGATCATCTTTGTTGCTTCCCTGAGCTTTTGCACCTGCATAAGTGTGTTTTATGATCTTACACAGACACAGCCATGCTCCAGAAAGGGGCCAGGCTGCAACCAAGCAAGCAGCTGACAGCCTGACCAGTAATGACATCTGACAATTGGCAATTTGGAAGATGGAAGCAAAGGATATTGAAACTGGTGCAAATTTTGCAAGCTTTCCACCACTGCTTTGTTTTATCTTGACTCTTATTTGCCCTGAATTCCCTAATAGGAGCAATCCTTTCATAATATACTCAGCCAACCCATTATTTCTATATAGTTGGGTTTTTTTCCCCCTCCATTGCTACAAACATGAAGCACTAACACTTCCAAAAGTGTCCTGTTCCCTTGGGGAAGGTCTCAGCTATGAGGAGGGGAAAAACAATTAATCCTTTCTTTCTTTGGAAGATTTCCTTTAAGGTTCCAACTGTTTTCCTGGGCTGAAGTGAAGGTGATATTTTGAGATCCAACAGTAATGAAGAGTACTACAACCCAGCAAAAGCTTAATGGGGCCATGCCTTAATAACATAGGTACACTTAATTTAAAAAAAATATTTAATGGGGTTATTTATTAATAAAACATTTAATTTAAAATTATTAAAATTATTTAATTTTAAATTATTTTAAAATCTGAAGGCTGAAGGCAGAATGGTCTATGACAAGAAGATTACATAAGAATCATGTTATAGATCTGAAAGGTTGAACACTGCTACACACAACAGCATCCTTTGGTTTTAAAGCCCTTTAAGAAACTTTCTGGCTCTTCTAGCAGGCAGGTAGCTGCAGCAATAGCAGCCCCCAGCCTCACCATATGCCATAATCAATTTCCTGCTGAGATAAAGAGTAATATCAAATATGCAACTTTAGGCTAAGAGAGGAAACAATCCCTCAAGCCTCACTAGCAGGTGGATAGGTATTGTACCAGCCTCCTCCAAGGTGACAGCTATCAGCAGTCTCATCTTTCCCCAGGACAGCACACAGAAGAATCCATCTGTCTCCCAGACTGAGTGCTTATCACCTCAGTAAAGAGATAAGGAGATTTTTAAAGCAGAATTCCTGCCCTCCCAACTGAAAAAGGGTTCCCAAGGCTGAACTGTAGCTGTTTCAGACATTCTTTCATCACAATGGCAGTGCCAGTGTCTAGGTTACTTATATTAAATTACAGAATCCCAGAAACATGCAGGTTGGCAAAGCCCCTCAGGATCACCAAGCCCAGCCTAGAACCCTACTCAACAAGATTCACCTTGAACCATAGCCCCAAGCACCACATCCAAACCACCCTGAAACACAGCCAGGGTGGGTGACTTCACCACCTCCCTGGGCAGCTCATTCCAGTCCCTCACCACTCTATCTATGAAAAACTTTTTCCTAATGTCCAATCTAAACCTCCGCAGCCTCAGCTTGAGGCCATTCCCCCTTGTTCTGTCTCCCAATTACTTGTGAGCAGAGCCCAGCAGCAGCCTCTCCACAACATCCCTTCAGGTAGTTGTAGACCTTATTATGAGTGAAGGTCATGCTGATGGGTAAGGTCCTACTCCTACAAAACCAGACAGCAATCAGGTCTGTCCTCAGCCTCCTCTTTTCCAAACTATCCCCAGCTGCTTTAGTCTCTCATAAGATTTATTCTCCAGCCCCTTCACCAGCATCTCTTTCTTCTTAGCTGCAACCAGTCAGTTGGTTTTTCTTCTCTGCTGAGGCCAAAGTCTGAGAGCACTGAAGTATTTTCTTAAGTGTTTTTTTATTCTTCATGTTTCCCGAAAGTGGAACAGGTAGATTTCCAGCTGGGAGAGTTATTATATCTCTGTCGCCTAATACAAATGCAGCTAAAATTACTGTGGCAGGTGTTTGGGATGCAAAACTACTGAAAACATTCATAACTCAGGAAATTTCACTCAGCCATTCGTTTCCTATTAGCCCCTGACCTTCCTAAAGCTGGGTTTCTGTGGGGCATGTTCAGATACAATGGCTTTGTAAGACGTTAATGTCAGGCAACAAATTGTTGGGGATCAATAATCCAGTGTGCTAACTGAATTGTTCAGATCCAGGTGCTCCTCAGGCACTGTCAGCAGAAGCTGAGCCAAAACTCTTAATTCCTGAGCATTTCCTGCTCTTGCAGGTTTAGTGTCCTGCTTTACATAGTTTGTACTGAAGGAGCTAGGAAAAAAAAGGCTGCCTGGCAGTTGGCTCCTCTGGGAATCCCTGCTAAAATGAAATGTATATTTGATAAGGCCATCTCAGAGAGCAACATTTTAAGTAAACATGCATTTTAAATGAGTAAGCAATTGTCTACTGGGAAGCTGGGTATGGAGCTTTATTTTTAGCTCAATATACTCATCTTGCAGCGTGAGGAGCTGCACACATAATGGAGACCATGTTAGTGACTGCATAATGTCACATGAGCAGAGCCCTGCCAGCTAAATTAGTGACCACCACAGGCAGAATTTCTCTGCATGAGGCCCAGTTTCACTGAAGCCAGGTCAAAGCTCTGCTTGCTGCAGAAGAGCATTTGGTTGCTAGATAAAGGGCAGTGGATCTGGTTGGGCGTGCCAGGAGAGCACACTTTAACTGCAGGCTGCAGCCTAATGAGATGCTCAGGCAGACAAGGGATGCAGGTCCTTGCAGTTCACTGGACTTAATGCAATTTAAAATTAGAAGAAGGTGGCTCTTGTGCTTGTGGTTTTTGTGCTTGTTGGCATGGTTTCAGGCATTTGTCTGATAGTGTATTAGAGAGGTATGAGGGGTATGTAAACATTGATGTGTTCATTCTGGTCACCGTGTAGTGCAAAATTCATATTAAATTTGATCTATACAGAAAAAAAACATGCAGGTTGGCAAAGCCCCTCAGGATCACCAAGTCCAACCTTGAACCCTACTCTACAAGATTCACCTTAAACCATAGCCCCAAGCACCACATCCAAACCACCCTGAAATACAGCCAGGGTCAGTGACTCCACCACCTCCCTGGGCAGCTCATTCCAGTCCCTGACCATTTTCTCCATGAAAAACTTTTTCCTAACGTCCAATCTAAACCTCCGCAGCCTCAGCTTGAGGCCATTGCCCCTTGTTCTGTCTTCAATTACTTGTAAGCAGAGCCCAGCAGCAGCCTCTCCACAACATCCCTTCAGGTAGCTGCAGACAGCGATGAGGTCTGCCCTCAGCCTCAACTAACCATCCCCAGCATCCTCAGTCGCTCCTCATAAGATTTATTCTCTAGGCCCTAAAGATACTTTCTATACTCCAGTCTATTTAATTTTTTTTTTTCCCCTATAAAGAAGCTACCTACCTGTAGTATTTTGAACAATAAAGAACTTGTATAAATCATGAGATACTACATCTCCTTTTTTTTCCCTTGCAACATCTTCCGCTTCGGAGGAATACAGCAGCAACGTGAGCCCACAAGTGCCTTTATGTACTTTAGTGAGCAAAAAAAGGTTGTGAAATTTGTGATCAATGCTCTGAGGGATTGTTCCTGCACTGGTATTCTGTCACAAATAATAGGCTACATCATAACTTAACAGAGGATCACTTCCAGCCGATGGTGTCAAAAATAACTTTCCGTGGTAGCATTTTGAATTGTTAATTGTGCTCTGCTTGTGTGCTGCAATCCTTGACCTAAATATTTATGAGGGCACGGGGTGTAGAGCACGCTGCATTAGTGCCTTGCAGTATGGCATGTAAGCAGGAGTAACCTTGATTATTCCCCTCCTCTCAGAGAGTGGCAGAGCTGGGGAGTGGGAAGTCTGAGCCCCTGGATCCTGGGGGTTTCTCTCTTGCTCGTTTCCTGTGTCTGGTTCTCTCTCTGCAGATCAAACATTCCCTCAAGTGTGGTAGGAGGCAGGAAGAATGACACTTGCTAATTTGAATTTCAGAAAGCACCTAAACCACGTTCTGATCTCCAGCTAAATGTCTGTGAGCCACTTGGCTGTGACACTTGTTAAAACTTAATCACATATCTTTTTGGTGCCAAGCTACTGCATGCGGACCGGAGAGGAGGAGTAGCTGTGCAAATGCATTTGTTGGGGAGGGAGTACTTTGTTTGTTTGTGCAGATGATGTGAAGTGAAAACAACATGCCTCTGAAAAAATACCTGATCAGCTTAGGAAAGAGGAGGAAAGATTTTAGTGCTATCTGAAAACCTTAAAGTGCAGGTGTCCTAATGGAGTTGCTCTATGCGAGATCTCGAGAAGGAAACATCTGGGACCATGTAAGTGACTAATTTAGATCAGGCTTTATTTTCATGTGTTCCTCTCCCCACTCCCCCCCAGACTGCTTTTTAAAAATACCCTCAGGCATGTCATGGGCTGTATCAAAGTCCTATCTTAAGCAGTAACTGTCAAATGTAAAGGAGAAGAAAAAACAAATATTCTAAATGTCAGTGGGAACTAAACAGGTTCTGTCTGTGAAGAGCTGCTTATGTCCAGAGAAGTCTGGCACAGGTTAGCTACACTGTGAAACCAGGTGAGCCATGTCAAGGCTGCACATACTGATCAGTTACTCAGAATTGAGTCTCATCATAATGATTAGACTGAGTACTGCAAAATAAAATAGAATAGAATGAGCCAGGTTGGAAGAGACCTCCAAGCTCATCTAGTTCAACCTATCACCTAGACCTAGCCAATGGCACTAAGTGCTCTCCAGGGATGGAGACTCCCAGAGGCAGCCCATTCCAATGGGAAAAAAAATTGTAAGTACTCCACAGCCACAAACCAGCCCAGCTAAGCTCCTGTCAGCAATTAATCAGCTGACAGCCTGCATTTGCAAGCCAGAGAGATGTGCTGCTGAGGGCTGTGGTGTAGCACCAAACCTGCTAGAGTTAGAGAATGGTTGGTGTGGATGGTCTTAAAGGCGTTTTCCAGCCCAGACAAGTCTATAATTCTAAGAAGCCACAGCTGTGATTTCATAACAGAATTGCTTTTGGAAATGTCTCATCTTTAAGACAAATACTTAGCAGTCTGGAGGTGTGTGAATTCGAGTTAGCAGGCATACAGCTCTTGGTTGGGATGTTCAAAAGTAAACCAGGAAATGTGCAAAAAGAGAAGGGTTTGCTCTCCATGTTCTTGGTGGATAGTACAGCAAAACATGTGCTTAAGCAGAGAAGCCTCCGGTGAGCTAAGGGAGCACTGACAGAGGCTGTGAGGATGTCCAGGTTGGCAAAGCACATCTCTTGTGTCTGCCACACGGGGCCGTGGAGCCTGTGCTGAGCGCTGCCAGGGACGTGCTGTTAGCAGCAGCTGAGATGGGAGCTGCGGTGAGCTCCTGAGCCGTACCCAGGAGATGGTTTGCTGAAGTGTGCAACTTGCACAGGCTGGCACCAGAGCTGCTCAGCTCCCCTGTTGCTGCTCTCGGCTGCCCCTGGAGCCCCTTGGAGGCTCCCCCAGCGTTGCTTTAGGAGCAGGCAGGAGCCAGGCAGGAGTTGTGCTCTCCGCCAATTACTCGGGCAGCCTTCAGGAAGGTCTTGTTTATCAGAGCAGCTCTCCTCAGCTATTTCCCACCTCGGAATGGAGCATGATCCTTTTCGCATGTGTTGTGAGCGCTATTTATAGCCGAGCAGTGAGAAATGTGCTTGCAGGAGAACTGACACAAGCACTTGATTTGATGCAATGTATGATTTCCCCCTGCCCCAGGTGTAATAAACACAATCTGGGAGAGACATTTTTATCTACAGACACAATAAATCACAGTGATTAATTCTCACGATCTCCTAGCCTGCAAAGAGAGTGAAGAAATATTGCTTAACAGGCATAGTAAAGGGTTGAGGAAGGACATCTCTGAATCACAGTTATACTTACTGTGGACACATCACTTTGTCTCTTTGTGCCCAGTGAAGTCCCCAGGGAGATGTCCCTGCCTATTTGGAACTAAATGATCTTTGAGGTCTCTTCCAACCTAAAGCATTCTCTGATTCTATGATTATTCCATCCTCATGGATAAAGATAGATTCAGGTCAGGATATTCTGGAGCTAAAAACGTTGCCTGGGACTGTGTGATGGTATTGTCTTAATGGTTCCTAATGTGCATCTTTGGTGTTTCTGAGAAGACAATCTCTCACTGGTTTTCAGTCTGGTAAGGCATACCTAGCATGGCATTCTTCCCTCCAGGGATGAGGCTTCCACCACCTCCCTGGGCAATCCTTTCCATGCTCTCACCACCCTCTGCTGAAGAACTTCTTCCTAACATCCAGTCTGAATCTCCACATTTGTGGCTTTGTTCTATTCCCCCCAGTCCTATCACTACCTGACAGCCTAAAAAGTCCCTCCCCAGAACTGTACACAATACTCCAGACGAGGCCTCACCAGGGCAGAGCAGAGGAGCAGGGGAACTTCCCTTTACCTACTAACCACAGCCCTTCTAATACTCCCCAGAATGGCATTGGGCTTCTTGGCCACCAGAGCACACTGCTGGCTCCTGGCCATCCTTCCATCCACCAGCACTCCTAAGTCTTTCTCCCTTCCACTGCTCTCCCTTTTCTCTTTCCAAACGTAGCCCCCAGTTCTCTGCTTGTGCTTAGTCGGTGATGATTCCTTGCACATTGTTCCTGTAAGGGATTACATAAAGTGTAACCCGTTTAAATGTCTGTTGTAGCACCCGATCCCAACAGGGTCCTTGAGCTGGGGCTTAGAGAAGAGTCAGCTCTAACAGCTTGGAAAATGTTAATGTGCTCTCTGGGCTTTGCAAAGCAGTGCCTGCTGAAATAGGTTCTGAACAGGTATCACACTTTGCCCACAACTTAAACTTAGTCGTCCTTGCCATCAGACTCGGTAAACAAAGCATAAAATATATATTAGGAACAAGAGCATGTTTCAATCCGTTGCAAACACAGATCACTAACCCAGACAGCTATGTTTTTTGCCTCCTGTTTCCTCTCCAAGCTCAATTAAAACTCAACGTTGTTTTTTTTTTTTTTAATTTCTTCTTCTTCCTAACTCCCTTTTATCTGCCCTCCTTCTCCTGTTTCCAAGTCCTCCCCCCCTTCCCCTTTCTTTATCTGATGAGGGTAGTGCTGTGTAGGATGCTGTAGTATAATGAGGCAATTCTTGGTAGTGTTGGGAGTCCCAGACACCTGGGTGATACATTTTTGTTTCTATCCCACTCTGGGTCAGATAAGAAGTGATTACCCTTGGTTATTTCAGTGGTGTGTATTCAGGTTAAGTTAGTCCTTCTGGTGCCCAACAATGTTTCTGTGCACTGCAAAATATATATAAGTCCATATTTAGTTATAGAGGTCTTGGTTTGAAAATTCAGATCTGGATGATATGCTAGGAAATAGCCTAGATGTGTAATGAGCTGAAGCATTTTAGGTTTGTCTTCCACCCCATCCAGCTCTTTGCGGATGTCTAACCCCTGTCTCTCATTCCTGGCATGGGTCCAGTTCTGATTTGGCACTGGCTCACTCTCCATATGCAGTGAATACTCCCAATCTAGTGAATTTTTAAATACAATGGCTCTGAATGCACTGTGTAAATAAAATATTAACACCCCCTGCCCCCCAGACTCAGCCCTTCCCAACACAACTCTCAGGACTAATTGTTTCAGTAGAGTCTAATCTGTATTAGGTAGTTTCCTCACTTAAAAAAAAAAAATGTTTATGTAGCCATTGGAATTGTGTGGTGATTTCTTAAAGTTGGATTAAATTGGATCCAATAAACCAATCGTATCCAGCAAAGAGATTAACAATCGGGGAGACCTCCAGAAAAGGCTAATTACAGGGCCAGTAATTTACTTCACTCTGTGATGATTTGACTCAGATTCCCATTTCTTAAGCTGCTGTGGACTCCTTCTTCTCCCTGGGACTTTAGCAGCAAGCTTGCATGCAAATACTTGTTTCTCTGTGAATGCATCCTCTGCTACTTTGGGCCAGAATTGATTGCTGAAGTTACATGACTGAAATGCCTCAGGTAAAGGAAAAAAAACCATCACTAAAGAGCAAAACATTCGATAGACAGCTGTGTGAAGTGTGCTGCCTGACAGCCGCTCCTGCTCCCAGGATGGAAGAGGTTCTGCAAATAAGGTCAATAGAATCAGCACTCAATTACCCCTTAAATATCAAAGGTGGTGCCAGGCAGAGTTCTGACAACATTTGGGGGATAGTCACAATTGCAGGCCACCTGCTAGATGGGCATATGTGGTTGGATGCTTTTTCTTATCAGCTGTAATGATGAGCTCGGTCCTATTTCACCCCCTTTAAGAGCATGGGTGGCCAGGTACTCTCTGAAGTCCCTTCTCTTTAGGTCAGGTCTTCCTGCCTACATAAACTGCCACTGCTCCACCAGAGCTGGTGGAATCCTGAGGATTTAAACCATTTGAAGCCACGCTTGTTCAAGCAATTGATAAACATGGAGACAAGGTAAATGCATTTCTGTGATGGTTAAATAGGTAGTTTAAATCGAGTTAGTGTTTATCAAGATGGATGCTGCTACTGTTATTTCTGTAAAACACTGTGGCTTAGGTTCTGACACACAGTCTGTGGAAATAGAGGAGTTTTTTCACTTAGCTTCAGGGGGCTTTGGCTCAGAATCACAGTCCAGCCATGGTGAAATACACAATTAATTTGTAGCCTTTTGTCACATAGATCCCAGTGAAATTTCCCCTTATTTAGTCCCCAGATCTGTTTGGCATCTCCTATTTTCTCTTTGAAGAGAGAAAACCAAACGAGAAATCAGGATTGCAAAGAGCCTCTAAAGGAGATGTCATGCAGTCAGTCGTTCATCCATTTAGTAGCTCAGCAGCACAAAAAACTGACTCACATGTTTCCCTTTTTTCGATTTTCATTGTGCTCTCCCCACCCCCAGACCTTCCTATCAGCCCCAGCAAGTAACTGCTATTAAAGACCTCCTCTTGCCTTTCAAAAGGGGAAAGGGGGTGGAAAAAAAAAAACCCAAACTTTTTTTTTTTTTTGGGCTGATTTGTCCCAGTTTAGTCCCTAAGCCTCAATGGGGTTGCGCAATCTGAAATTTGACCTTTTACAAATTGCACTTGAGGAGTGAAAAAAAAAAATAAAATTTCACAGCAGAAACCTCTTTCTGCGCCGGTTTTTGTTCCTACGCTCTGTGGCTTCGCCGTCCTACTGTATCCCAGAGTTCAATTAAGCAGCGTGTAATTGACAGGTTCCTGGGCTAAATAGCTGGGATGGGTTCATATCCTCAAAATAGCTTGAAAAGAAAACCTGTAGACAGGCAATCAGTCAAGCAATCTTTTCAGGCGCTCGGAAAGCCCCTGCTCTCCTAAACGCTTGCCCTGTGAACGCTGGGGAAGTCTTGCAGGTAAAGGATTGCTCGGAGGCAGTTAGCATGCAAACATTCACCTTGATTTAATGTCTAGGAGGAATTCTTGAAGGTGGTTACTTTTTTTTTTTGTTGTTTGTTTCAGAAGCGTTGTTGTTGCTCGTTACTAGTGTGACATCACTTCCCCTGACCTAGGGATGTGTGCTCTGAATTTAATTTTTTTTTTACCTTCTTTAAGATCAAAGCCTCATTTCTTCTGAATTCCAGCCCACCTCTCCTTTTGCTCTGTTCATTGCCAATATCTAGAGAAAAAAAAAAAAAAAAAAAAAAAAATTGCAACCAATGCAGAGGAAAAAAGAAAGGGGGGAAAAAAACCCCCAAGCCACCATCTTTTCCTGTTGCTAGAGTCTGCAGTTTGTCAGGTTGGATAGATCTCCCCTGATTTTTTCTTGCTGCTACGCTGGGGTAGAAATCTCAGTTCTGAAGCCTGTGTATGCCAGGAAAAATAGGAAAGAATGTCTTGCTTTTGTCTTCTTGAAAGAATGTCAGTGCATACTGTAGAACTGTCCATTTTTATTCCCAGATTTGCAAAAAAAAAAACCAACCAAAAAACCCTAGGCTTTTAAGGTGAGAGTTTCAGCGGTGGATAACTTTTGAATACTCCAGCATTTCATTTTGAGATGTCTGTTATCTCTAAGAGCCTGATAGATCAGGGGCTGTAAAAATGGAGCAGTGGTTTCTCACTTTGGCTTTCTTTCCCCCCACCCATTTAACAAAGCTGGAAAGTGTGAGCAATCTTTTCCATTTGTGCAGCAGCTTCACTAGTTGGAGCTTTCAACCAGCACGTGGAAACCCAGAGTTTAGTTCTTTGATTCTGTGTATTTCTGTATTTCTTACCTCTGAAGGAAGTGCCCTGTTACTGAAGAGCAACATGAGGCATATAAAGGCATATAAAGGCTGAGTGTTTTGTTTTCCACACCTGGCAGGTTTTAAACTGTCTTCAAAATATTTTTATCATTCTCTTAATGTATTCCCTAGTGCATTGGCCACTTACTGATGGTATTTTTCATCACGTGGTGCTGTTTCTCCTGGAGGACTCTGCCCTAGGCCATTTAGGCATTTAATAACCCTGCCATGGTCAAGAGGAGGAGCTGAACCCTGCCCCCCCCCCCCGCTCTCCTTTTTATTTT
>VWZI01021156.1:2270263-2295487 GCA_013396835.1 Psilopogon haemacephalus | reverse complement strand
AAAAAAAAAAAAAAAAAGGAGTAGAAGAGTCATGTCCTCATAAGGCAGATTTTGTGTTCCTAAAGCCAGCCTGTGTCTCCACTGATAGCCTGTACAAGGACTTGGCAAACCAGGCCAGGCATGCTCACTCTTCATATGAGAGAGACCTGTAGAAGATGACTCCAAACCTGAAGCACTGAGGTGGTTCTGTATTTGTGAAGTAAAATGAAAGTATTGTAGCTTCTTTTGGGCTCTGGTGGGAGTCACGGAGAGCTTGTGCAAAGGTGGAACTGTCCTCCTGGTAACAAGGAAAGGAGATGGCAAAATGCTACAGGTACTTTGAAGCAGCACCTCAAAATTCCATACTCAAGATGTGAACAGCACAAATACGCCTTAAAATAGAGAGCTTTATAGTAAATACTGAATGTGACCCAAAGTCTTTCACACTGTGGGCTGCATCTCAATACAGATCATCCACTGACACACAGCCTTCTGCCGTGCCTCCCAGAGATCAAATAGTACCTGTATGGCAAGCTCAGCAGGTTTTGGCATTGAAAAGCAGTATGTAATAAATAAGTAATAGATTAATATTTAATTAAAACTACTTTTAATGAAAGCTAACACCTGAGAGGAGGTGGAGAGACAGACCTTTGTGACCAGTTAGCTGCCTGCAGAACAGCAGTGGCCACTTGGCAGAGGGTAACATAAAAAGCAGAAACTTTCCATGCCAAAAGAAGACCTATTGCATCTCTTAACTGATCTGCATGGCCAGCACAGGGCTAATAATGCTGCTTGGAATGTAATTATGTGGCCTGAAATCCTTCTGCGGTAGTGCACACTGCAGTCCCGTGGTCCACTGGCCAAAGGTGCAACTCTGAAATGACTGTTTGACTTCAGTCTTTTTCAGTCCTAGTCTGTAGGCTCTGTTAAATAGAGGTCAGGGGATCAGGAGATGAATGGCTGCCTGTTGGGACTTGCCTTTTCTGCAGACCCTTTCTTTTTTTGTTGCCATCGTTTTCTGTCTATTTATGTTTCTGTGACACAAAGGTGGCTGTGCTAAGGTAAGGGCAGCTGCAAACTGCTCAGCTTTTTGCACCTACCCTCTGGCTTCTGAGAAGTTGCTGGAACAGAAGTCTGCTCTGTAATGAAGGCTGTGTGCACCTTGCTTGTTATCACCATCTGGTTTTGCTGAGGCTCTTCAGCGGATGGCAGCAGCATGTAGATTTTTGGTAGCGGTGCGGGTGGCGTGAGTGGTTCAATTAATCCAGGCTCTTCCTCTCTGCTGGTTTGCCTTGCTCTGTGCAGGGAGTGGGTGTAGTGCACTCATAATGGCTACAGCTCTTGACTGGGTATATACCTCAGCAATTTGAGGCACCTTTTCACATTCAACCCAGTTCAGCCCAGGCATTAATATTCCTTGCGTTTTCTTGTGCATCTCCTCAGAGAGCGGATTAAAATTAAAATTATGCCAAGGCTAGGTAGCAGAAAGGATTAGTGAGCTAGGTCTTCACCTCTAGAGAGAAAGGTGACATGCAGATGATTGGACTGGACACATCCTTATTCTGGCAACTGTTTGTACAGCTAAAAAAAACCTCTCCATGCAGCTGACAGTTTGTGCTGAAGAGATACCCAGGACCGAAACAGCAAAGAGGCTGAAGGTCAGGATTGAAGTGCAGTATATTGAGAGGGTTATACAGACTTGGCTTGTTTATCTTGAGCTATTAGCATTTCATTTGCAAGTTCATCTCTTCACTGGCAAAGACTTAAAAATTATTGTGTCAAATCCTTCCCCCCCCCACCCCGAACATTCTTTCAAAAGCTCTGAACCAGAGGGGGGAAAAAAAAAATAAAAATTGCCCAATGAAATAGCAAACCAACCTATCTCATAACTGCTTTGTAAATTAAAGGCCAAATGCAATGTGTCATTTTTGAGGAAAAACTTCAGTGGGATTTTCCCTGGCATGAACAGAGAACTGTTTGAACAATAAAAAATGAGCACTGCACTACTCAATTTCATGCTGGTGTCAGGTTTAGGAAGTGAACATTTGGCCTGGATTGTAAGGATGGAGATAACTATTGCAAGAACAGAGAGGGGCCCAGTAAATGTAATTATGTAATTGAAGGAATGTCCTTGCCTGCATCACTCACTTTGCAAGTCTTCCACAAAAAAAAAAAAACAACAACCCCACAAAATAAGCTTTCAGAACTTGCCCTTGCTTTTTGTTGCTGTATTTTTCATGTGTGGCAAAAGTGGGGCATGTGCACAGGTTGTGTGCACAATTCACTGAGTGTGTGTACGCAGGTGTAGAGATGATGCACAAGCACATCTGCAGAGCAGCATCACTCTCACGTGCAAGATCTCCACTCTCTGATTGTTATTAACAGGAAAACTCCACCAACGGTGCAGTCATCTCTGCTTCCAAAAAATGTAAATGTCAATTTTTGGTCTTTAGAAAATTATTAAGCCTAGTAAAAGATGGCAATTTCCAGTGTTTGCTTGCTTGGTAAGATGCAGGAGAGTGAGCATTCCTCCTGAGAGCTGCCATTGGTTAGCTGGAGGGAAAATGGATATCAATTATACATAATCTAAGAAGCCTCTGCATAATAATCAGGCCCAGTAGGGGCTTTGGGGCAGCTTCGTTATTCTCTTGTAAATACAAGAGCCCAGATAGACATGTCAGTCAGGAGGAGCGGCTGCAATTCTTCCTTTTTAACACCTTCACATTCTATTGCTTCAATATGCAAACAAGGCTGTTTAGCTGAGGGTTGAGGCTGTGCTAATGAGCTCCCTGCACTAACCCCGAAGTAAAAAGGTTCTGTTTCACAGCTGCTCAGAGACTAGCTCCTCTGGGCATGCTCAGGTATTGGAAAATAATTCCTTTCAAAGACAGAAACGGCAACCAGGATCTCTTGCACACTCTTTTTTTCTTTTCTTTTTTTTTTTCAGAGTGCTAATGCAATTACCTCATAACTTCAGAACCTTTTATGGAGGTGGGGAAAAGAAGGAAATTTGTCTTTGAATTATGTTTTCTTTTTTCTTTTTTTTTTGGCGCTGGAAAGAATAGAGAAGTTGGAAAATTTAGTGGATGTAAAAATTGTCCTCTCCCTCAATTCCTGGCGGACCATAACTCAGGGCTAATTTTCACATTTCCCTCTTCAAGGTGGACGATGCTTTCATCCCTCCCCTCCATGCTTTTCCCTGTTTCTAGCGTCATTTCCATTTCCTTTTAGCTGGTCCATGTCATAATTGACAGAGGAAGGCTTCTGGCAGAGGGCTGCCAGCTTCGTTCCTGCTGGGCACTGAAGAGGCCAACTTCTGTTGGTTTAGGGCCCTGTCTGTGTCCTAGAGCTAGGTTTCAGGGCATTGCTGAACGTAGCCAGCTGCATAATTGCCTTGCTAAAGACACCCAGAGCCCGTGGCAGCCCCTTACAGGTGAGCCTACATTTCCAGTCACCTCTCCGATATCCAACTGCTGTTAAGGATTAAGTAGTTTTCTGCGTGGAGCAGGCAGAACTCCCCACTGGGTTAATTTAATGTCTGCGAGAAATGATTTGAGTTCTGTGTTTTAAATAAGGCAGGCTGCGATTTCTCCGCCAGGGGCTCCGCTCTCTTCGCTCCTTGGTTCGCTCTCTTCCCCAGGACCATGCCTTCTAGCAAGGTGGCACAGGAGAGCAGCCTTCCAGGCAGAGCTAGAAAGATGTCAAGCACCAGTTACAGCTATCTGGAGCCCTAAGACATCCCCGTGAAGAAAGGCAGAGCGCTTCTATCCGTCAGGCAGTGTGATCTCCTCTTTCTCAATTTGTTACCCGTTGGGTTTCTAATGCCTGTCTCCACGTGTGACAGTCCCAGGCAGTGGGGAAAGTCTTGGCTGTGTGATATTCCAGCACTTAAATTATTGGGTTCAAATTGGCGGAGGGGAGATTTGAATGGGATGTTAGGAAGAAATTCTTCACAGTGAGGGTGGTGAGGCACTGGAACAGGTTGCCCAGGGAGGTTGTGTCTGCTCCCTCCCTGGATGTGTTCAAGGCCAGGCTGGATGAGGTCTTGAGCGTCCTGATCTAGTGGGAGGTGTCCCTGCCTATGGCGGGGGGTTGGAACTGGATGATCTTTGAGGTCTCTTCCAACCTAGACCATTCTATGATTCTATGATTTATCAGGTTAGCTTTCCCGCATATTAAACCCCCTCCACCTCCCTGCTCAGACAGGTAGAGCTCACTCCCTTCCGCCTTGCCAAGGCTCATTAAATGACCATCACAACCAGACAGACTTAATTGTGGCACGTCCAGGTCATTGTGTCACCTGAATTCCAACCCCAGCAAAGGGCCTGCCCAGGAGTCTCACTTTACTTGGCTGTGGCTGGCAGATGATTAGAGCATCCTGTAAGCGGTTTACTTAAGGTAGCGTTGGCGAACGTTTACAAGTAAAATTAATAAACCGGAATAAGATGTGGCTCGGTGCCCTTAAATTATGCCATCCCATTTCAGTTGTAGCATCCCCCAGCCGGCAGAAAATTCATTTATTCATTTTCATGAGGGGATTTAAAAAAAATAATGCTTGCCAGCGGTTTGCGTTTATCTGTAGTTTGGAATTCAGATTTTTTCCAGTTCAGAGAATAAGGGACTGAAAAATACAGCTGCTTTCCATTCGGGTCAGCTTTCCATGTGGCAGAGTACAGGTCTTCAGCTCACACTGCATGGTCTAAATGATGAGCATTTTAAGCACAGTTATTAGGAAATTTTTCTGTTGCTTTCTAGGTGAGGTAGAATGCTGAGGTAATGAAGACATTTCCCCCTTTATTTGGGAGTCAGAGGACCCCTTTTTCTTCTCTCAAGTGTCAGTTTGGACAAGCCAATTAACACTAAAGTTTCACAAAATCCATTTAGGAATTTGGGCGTTTTGGCAAAAGCTCATTGTGTGCTTCATAGACTCATAGCATCATAGAATGGCTTAGGTTGGAAGGGAGCTCAAGGCTCATCCAGTTCCAACCCTCTTGTGCCATAGGCAGGGACACCTCCCACTAGAACAGGTCACTCAAGGCCTCATCCAACCTGGCCTTGAACACCTCCAGGAGGGAGCAGCCACAACCTCCCTGGGCAACCTCTCCCAGTGTCTCACCACCTTCACTGCAAACAACTTCTTCCTAATATCCAGTTTCAATCTCCCCTCTGCCACTTTAAACCGATTCCTCCTCTTCCTGTCATTACAAGCCCTTGTCAATAGTCCCTCCCCAGTCTTCCTGTAGCCCCTTTCAGATCCTGGAAGGCCACTCCAAGGTCTCCTGGCAGCCTTCTCTTCTCCAGGCTGCAGAGCCCCAACTCTCTCAGCCTGTCCTCAGAACAGAGCTGCTGCAGCCCTCTCAGCATCTTGGTGGCCTCCTCTGCACTGGCTCCAACACTTCCATGTCCTGCTGCTTGTGCTGGGGGCTGCAGAGCTGCAGACAGTGCTGTAGGTGGGGTGTAAGGAGAGCAGAGCAAAGGGGCAGAACCCCCTCCCTTGTCCTACTGGCTGTGTTTCTCTCTGTATGCAGTTGTTATCCCTTACAGCTGGACTAGAGGTGTCTCAGCCTAAAATTTAATTTCTCTTATTAAAATATNTAATTTCTCACACAAATTCTCCAATTAGCTCAAACCAACACAATACCTCACAACTTTGTTCTCTTTGAAAACATCTTACACCGTGAGCCAAAGCAGTGATGTTCAACTGGTGTGTTTGTAGAGTACCAAACCCAGGCAATTCTTAGCAGATCACTGAATAATTTCCTTGTTCTGTAGCATTTTTGCAGAAGGCTTGAAGGATCTCATCATGCAAACTGCTCTTTTGAAAGGCTAAACGTAAAAAAGACAAGGCAGTAGGATACATTTAATCACTCCACAGATGCCTTTCCCTCCTTGCTGTAAAAACACCTTTGTGTATGTTTACTCCTTTGATTTAATGCATGTAGCTGTTAGCACATCCTGGGCAATGATGCTGAATATTGATTTGGGGGGGTTAACTTTTTTTTTTTTTTTTTTGGTGTTGTTAGTATAAAACAAAAAATAGATCTTAAACAAATATTGCTGTAGAAAATAACCTACTCCTGGTGCAAACGGGCTGGTGGAGGCAAGAAATTCAAGCTTGGTGGACTAGAAGCCTGCTAGGGAATGGCAAGATGTGTTCTGCAGTTAATTGGTACAGCTTTGATTTGGGGGTACAGATTGTTACAGTTCAGACCTAATAGCCATAGAAATGATTTGGGAGATAGGTATATATAAAATGAGGATTTTATTCCCTTTCCTTGAGTATCTGTAAAACAGTTGATCCTATTCAGGGCTGCTTGAGAGCCATATGAGGAGTTGTCCACCCTGCTTTGGAAGCAACACAGATCTGTGTGAAGCATTTGAAAATGAAAGATTCTAATAGTGGAATGGTCCAATTTCACAGGGAAAGTAAGCAGAAGCTCCTTAGGTAAGGCAGTAAAAAGAGAAACAGAGTAGCTGAAAAGGCTGTGGGCATGCAGTGTCTGTCTGCAGCTGGGACAGGGATGGAGATGGTCTTGGCCGTGACACATGCCAGGATGCATCGTCCATTTTGCTGGCGTGAGGCAAACATTTAGCCTCTCTCTGGCATCCTGATATGTTTAATAGCAGCCTTATTATAATATGGACTTTAAAATGACTCATGTATTAATACTGTTTTCCTCCTGTTGGAAGGAAAATAATTTGATTCCTAGTTGGTTTCATTATGCTCAAATTATACATTGACTCCATGCAGTCATCCCAGGTACTGTCTTAGCTTCGGGTCATTATTTCTGTTTCTTAAGGTATTAATACAGATGAAGGACTTTGTTCTTTCTCTCTGTCTACCAAAGTGCCTGAAGTGAACTTTTTTCCCCTCTACTCATGCTAAATTACTAATTAGTTTGGTGTACCTCAGAGATGAGAGCCTGTGAGATAGGCAAAACTTGTGTTTCCAACAAAAGTTTATTAAAACAGTAGTCAGTGCTCTTGATGACAGATTTAAGGACACTTATACTCCTTATTTCCTTTTTTTTTTACCTCAAGCAAGATCAGTAAAGCAGTTGATTAACGGTGTAATCAAAAGTGTGCAGTAGTCTAACTTTAATACAGTAATAGAGAACCCCCACCCCAAAGAAAAGCATCAGATGTCTGCTCATGGGAAGATGTTACTGACATGTGCCTGTTGGAACATCTTAGTTTCAGGCTGGAGATGTTGTAGCTGTTGTCAAACCTATGAGAGGTGAAGCTTTATAGGAAAGGTGCACCCCCACCACTTTGATTCCTTCCCTGCAGAGCAAGGAGAAACAGGAAAGGCAGGACTGAGGCAGTTTCCTTGAGCTGTTAACAGTGTCCTTGGAGTGCTCAAGCTCAGCCTATCTATCCTGGGCTAGGTTTGCTGAATAATTAAAGCAGTGACTCACAGTGCACGTCTTAAAAGCAGAGATGCTTATTCGTGCATTTGAAAGAGACCTTCCCACTTCTCTCCTGCTCCCCTTCAAACGTGCTGTGGAGGTTGAACTGCTACCCAGGGTATTTGAGTGTGTGGTGACCTTAAGAGCACAGCTCTGTTGCAAAAGGCTGGCTAGCATGTAGTGCCTGCTGCATTTTCAGCAGAGAGGCAATTAAACACCAGTTCTGGTGCCCCCAGCACAGGAGGGACACAGAGATGTTGGAGAGGGTGCAGAGGAGGCCACAAAGATGATCAGAAGGCTGGAAAACCTCCTATGTGGGGACAGGTTGGGAGAGTTGGGACTGTTTAGCCTGGAGAAGAGAAGGCTCCAGAGAGCTTAGAGCAGCCCGACAGTATCTGAAGGGGCTATAGGAGAGCTGGGGGCTCTTGACAAGGACTTGTAGTGAGAGGATGAGGGGCAATGGCTTTGAGCTTGGAGAGGGTAGATTTAAGCTGGAGACTAGGAATAACTTCTTTAGAGTGAGAGTGGTGAGACACCCAAACAGGTTGCCCAGGGAGGTTGTGGACATTCTCCTCTCTGTGGCAGTGTTCGATGAGCTATTGAGCAGCCTGGGCTAGTGGAATGTGTCCTTGCCCGTGGCGCTGCGACTGGATGATCTTTAAGGCCTCTTCCAACCCAAACCATTTTATAAGTCTACAACATAACCCTTTTAAAACAAGTCAGGTGCTGAATATTTAGTAATGTGATGAATATGTCACCATAAATACCTATGCATAAAAAGCCAAACAAGTTCACCAATCCTATGAGTATGTTTACCTCAGTCTGGGAGTACTCTGAGAAGTAACCTGGAATACCCTGGTGAGGACTGTCAGCTAAATCTGACTTCAAATCCTAGAAATGAAGGCAAAACCTGTAGTTTGGACGTTGTAGGGTGTACTCCAGTGATTCAACTAGTGGGTAAGCCAGGGTACTTCATGACTTGTGAACCGAATTCTCTGTTTCCTTGGTCTTTCCTGACAAGTGCATTTAGGTATTTCATTTTGTCTTCTAGGGAACATCTTGTGCAAATAGGAAAATATACCTTCAGTTTTGTTTTTGGTTCTGGCATGAAAAATAACTCAATGTACTTTCCATTCAGCCACTCTGTTCTGTTCTGCTGTTGCTGTTTCCTTGTGGGTTTGGGTAGAAAGGGGAAAGAATGGGTTCAGCAGTCAAATGTAGGATTTTACTGTGTGCAGAGCCTTACTCTCAACTCACATAAGCCCTTTTGAAAGCCCATCCTTTGTCCTTGCTTAAAGAAAAGCTGTTCCTTCATGTGTTAGCTAACAAAGGTTAAGTAAAGCATATTACAGTCTGAATTATACAGAGCAGTTGCAGCTTGTTTAAGTGTTAGCAGGTCAAAGAAGAACACTGCAGCCTTGATAACGTTCTGGTTTGACTTGCTAACAAAGGTTAACACATCTGTGTTGTTCAACTCGTTGTTGTGTGTGAACGTGCATGTGTTTAAGGACTAGAAAAGAAATGCTGTGTGACAAAGGGAAGTCCTTCAGAAATCACCAAGTGTCTTTTAAAGGGACAGCAGCGAGTCAGTGAGTACCAGAGAACACTTTCCCCAAAGAGGACACAATGTTATGCAAGTAAAGACTTTATGGACAATATTTCTGCAAATATTGCTCTTTTTTTTAATTATTTTTTTTTTTTAGCACTCTGGTACATCAATCCAACTCAAAGCTAGACAAGCCTAGAAATGAACAATTGGCTGCATTCATCAAAGTGTTCAGAGCAAGCAGTAATTCTGCTTCAGGGGAATGTTAGCATATAAGCAACAGCCCTGCTTAGTTTTTGTGAGTCTATTTGCAAATATTCAAAGTGAGTTTTATTGTCTTAGCTACTTCTAATTATTTTTGCAGAGAGAGGATAAGCAATAAACATTTATTGGTTTGTTGTGAGCAGTTTTTCTGTTACCCCTTGGTTATACATTACTGTTGCAGGGAGGTTGAAGGGACATTGCAAAGAGGCTGCTGCTGTGCTCTTCTCACAGGGAATTGGAGACTGAACAAGGGGAAATGGCCTCAAGCTGAGACTGGGGAGGTTTAGATTGGACAATAGGAAAAAGCTTTTCATGGAGAGAGTGGTCAGGGACTGGAATGAGCTGCCCAGGGAGGTGGCTGAGTCCCCCAGCCTAGCTGTGTTTCAGGGTGGTTTGGATGTGGTGCTTAGGGCTATGGTTTAAGGTGAATCTTGGAGAGTAGGGTTCAAGGTTGGGCTTGGTGATCCTGAGGAGCTTTGCCAGCCTGCATGTTGCTGTGATTTGTGTGCACTGGCAGTAGCCTGTAAGCCAAGTGTGTTGCATGCTCTGAAAGGACTGAGAAGGGAGGGAAATCTTTCACCACACAACTCATAAGTTCCAAGTGCAAAACAGACACAACTGATAGCTGCATTACAACCAAAGAAGTGCAAGGAAACAGGAAGGCAATGTGGGGCTGCACATGTGGCAGTGATTTCAGGGCACTGCTGGCCTGGCTGCCACCAGGGACTTGGGATTTGAAAACTATTGTTTGTGAATTTAAGATGTGGGCAGCATTTTGCTAGTCCTTGAGAGCTAGCAGGAGCAGGCTCCTGAAGGCAAAGGTGAGGAGTTCATGGCTGATGAGATAAAAAGTGGGAGTGCTGAAGGTACACAGAGAAAGGAGCAAGGTGTTAAAAGCAAACAGCCCAGGAGATGTTTGCAAGGCTGGGTGCATATGAAATATCTCAAGCAGTTATAATGAGATGAGATTAATGAGTGCTCCAGCAGGATCCCAGTATTGCAATTTTGCTCTGAGTTGTCTTTTCCATGCCAAATTCATCACCTGCCAATGACCTTTTCTCCAGAGGGGTCTTCTTTACAATGCAAGAGATAACAAAGGTCCTCTGATAGAGAGAAGGCGACTGCTGCACACCACCAGGACAGGGAGCAAGATGCAGGAGGGAAAAGGAAAATGAGAGGATCACAGCTGTAAAATGAGACAGCTTTTTGGAGGCATTCTGCAGTTCTTGGTTTTGTTTTGAGCTTTCTTTTGGCCCTTTGCACCTGGTCTTTTGCAGTTTGCAATGCTTTTCAACTTGTTATTAGCTGGGAGAATATCTTCTGTTGTCTGTGAATTCTTACTCGTGTAGATTTGTGAGTAAAACTAAGTCTGTGTTTGTTAAAGTGTCTGCTGTTCTCCATTTAACCAAGGAGATGAAAAGTCACAACTCTGCTGTGATGTTTTATTAACATGTAACCAAAAAAAACCCCCAAGCAATCAGCACAAGCCAGGCAAAATCCTCCTTGTCTCCAAATCAGCCTACGCATGGATTTATATTTATATTAGTGTTATTTTATTTGAAAGAAAGGATGCAGGTCAGAGTTTTTCATCAGTATGTCTCCATCAAGACAGTACTGGTGAGGGTTTCCAGCGTGGTGTTGTTTTGACTCACAAATTGATTCTCTTCTGGGAGATCTACACCTTGATGCTTAGGAAAGGTGAACTAAGACAGTCCAACTGGCTGCCGTGGAGCTATACTACTGCAAGCCAACTACAAATATGTTCCACCTCCTCCATTGAAATTAATGGGAAAAAGATGTGTCCAAATGACCTACTTTGAGTCTGTATTCTTCTGATTTGTGTCAAAACAAGGCTTTTAATAGTACATATCCTTTCCCAGGTCGTGTGAGAGTGAGTATTCAATGTGCTGAATGGCCTAAATGTAAACCGTGATTGATTATTCCCATATGAGCCCTGTCTGCTTTCAGGCTCTGGGTTAGAATATACCATAGGAGTCTGTTTTCATCAAGGACTTGGCACCCTCTTGAAAAGTGGATATGACAGTGAGAAGAAACGCAGTAAAAATAAGGAAGTTTATCAACTTAAGCCAAATGTTACAGCTCCTATGAGCTTAGCACTCCACACTCTTAGAAAAAAAAAAAAAAAGAAACCAAAATAGAATATTAACTGCTCCTGGTGTTAACTGAGAATGTGGAACATACAAACGAACAAAAAGATCCTTGAACTAGCTCTCTCTGCTATTTGCTGCTTTTACATTTCATAGAATCAGTCAGGGTTGGAAGTGACCATAAGGATCATCCAGTTCCAACCTCCACACCATGAGCAGGGACACCTCAAACTAGATCAGGCTGGCCAGGGTCTCATCCAGCCTGGCCTTAAACACCTCCAGGGATGAGGCTTCCACCACCTCCCTGGGCATCTCCTTCCAGGCTCTCACCAGCCTCATGCTGGAGAACTTCCTCCTAACATCCAGTCTGAATCTCCCCATTTGCAGCTTTGTTCCGTTCCCCCCAGTCCTATCATTACCTGACAGCCTAAAAGTCCCTCCCCAGCTTTCTTGTAGCCCCCTTAAGATACTGCAAGGCCACAATAAGGTCACAACAAAATTACTCAATTTTCCATTAACTGTCTAAAGGTGGAACCTACAAACTGTACTTGTGTTAAGTAGTCCTTTCCTCTGTGGGCAGCCTATGAATAAGGCTGCCACATCTTTTCCTGTCTCTCAGGCCGTTTCTGAGGAACTTTCTGCTGTCTTAATCCTTTCAGTGGAATTAGAAGGCACCGTAATATACTTCTACTCCAAAAGTAGGACTGAGAAAAGATGTATTTTTTCCCTTTCCCAGATTCTATCCAGGTACTAAAGGAAATGATGACTGTGGTTTATCTGGCCATCAGAATAACACATGGGCTGAAGCCACTCTTCATCATGGGACAGCCTAGAAGCTGTGGGATGAGACAAGACCATTTTCAGCCACTTTGCTGCAGATGATGTTGGCATGCATGATGAAAAATAAGGGAGTTGAGTTATTACAAAAGAGTCTGTGGCTTTTACATTTTAGGACTTCTCTTCGTAAATGTGGTCTGAACTCTTGCATAAGTCTTTTCTTCCTGACCTTTGTTATCAGGCTGCTGGCACAGTGTGTTGTGGGTTATGGCCATGCAGATATTCCTGTTTCTCAAGAATGCATTTTGTGTGTTGTTTTGGATGGCTTTTAGACTAAGTTCATTCCCTTTTGCTTTTATACATCGGTAAGATTTATTGCTCTGCCTTCAGTGTGAAACTGCTTTTTGGTGGAGATGGATGGCAACTGTAAAAGGGTTGGGCCCTCTGGAGAGTTACCTGCTAACCTAAATATTGATCTTTTCTCTCAGAATTTATCACCCCCACATTTTAAGATGTAAAACTCCCTTAATTTCCCTGGGAGCCAGACAGGAGGTCAGAGTTTACCCCATGTGGAGCAATTTCTGAACTGATGCTTTCAATGGAATCCATAGCTGAGGTCATGAATGGGCACCCAAGAGAAGCAAGACTTTATGCTCTACATGGCCTCTCTGGTTAGCCTGCAAGGACATTGCCATGGAAAGTACTGATGACAACATAGACATTTTCCACCACAAGCTTCCTTATTTCATGTTCATAGAATCACAGAATGGTTTAGATTGGAAGGGACCTCAAAGCTCAGCCAGTTCCAACGCCTCTGTGCCACAGGCAGGGACACCTCCCACTGGAACAGGTCACTCAAGGCCTCATCCAACCTTGGTCCTGAACCCCCCCAGGGAGGGAGCAGCCACAACTTCCCTGGGCAACCTGTGCCACTGTCTCACCACCCTCACTTCCTCCTCACATCCACTTTCAATCTCCGCTTTAAACCCATTCCTTCTCCTCCTGGCCTTACCAGACCTTGTCAATAGTCCCTCCCCAGCACTCCTGTAGCTCCCTTCAGATCCTGGAAGGCCACTCAGAGGTCTGCTGGAAGCCTTCTCTTCTCCAGGCTCTCTCAGCCTGTCCTCAGAGCAGAGCTGCTGCAGCCCTCTGACATCTTGGTGGCTTCCTCTGGACTGAATCCAACAGTTCCATGTGCTGCTTGTGCTGGGGGCTGCAGAGCTGCAGACAGTGCTGCAGGTGGGGTGTGAGGAGAGCAGAGCCAAGGGGCACAATCCCCTCCCTTGCCCTGCTGCCCACAGCTGCTCTTGCTGCAGCCCAGCACACAGTTGCTGTCTGGGCTGCACTCACACTGCAGCCTCATCTTGAGCTTTGCATCAGCCCAGACCCCCAGGTCCTGTTCCTCAGGGCTGCTCTCAGCCATTCTCCACCCATCCTGGAGTTGTGCTTTGGATTGCACCCACCCAGGTGCAGGACCTTACACTTGGCCTTGTCGAATGTCATGAGGTTGGTCTGGATACACCTCTGTAGCCTGTCCAGGTCCCTGTGTTCTTGCTTTCTAGAGCAGAGCTAAGTACAGAGTACTCCCATGTCCATACAAAGTGTGGGTGTTGGAACATTTCTATCACTATCACCTGAAGCAAGTTTGGGTCTGTCCACCTCGTGCCCCTGGGGCTGATCTCTGAGAGCATTCGCTGGATCTGTACATTCTACAGTTGTGCTTTACACTTTCTGGGATGAGGTTTGTAGCATTTGCTACTCCCAGAGCCTTCAAGAGGGTTCTGCATCTCCCAGCTTTGAGCGCAGGCAGAATCTACTGACACACAGAGGTTTGGTAGGTGCTTGCATGGAGCTCACTGAGAGGAGCAGGAAGCTGCAGAGGGTGTGGAGGCAGCATGAAGACATCAGTCTGCGAGCATATGATAAATTGACAATGTACCTGCACTTTAATCTCTTAATGAGAAACCCCTGCACGTTCAGAAGTGGGGTGTGCACCACGGCTAATTTAGCCTTGGGCTCGTTTTGATCCCAAGCTGTCCCCGCGCTTGGTAGCAAAAGAGGCTCCAGCAGAGGGTATTTCAAAGCAGTAGCCAGGAGACATTGCATGAGGAGGTTTGCCCCTGAGGCCAGAGATGGCCTTTGTAAATACCCTCCAGTACAGCTTTCATATTTTTCACTCAGACATGTGGTGTATGAAACTGCCTTCATCTGCTGCGGGAGCTGACTCGACAGGCTGCACGAGCTGGAAGTGTGTGCCCTATTAACATGTTTGTTTCTGAGAGAGGCTGCACTGTAGGCAAGGGCTAAGAGGCTGCCATGTGCCACGGAATTAAAGGACCACCAGAAAAAAAAATGAGCACATGGAAAGGCAGCCTCCAAGGATGTCACAATATTTTCATGCTGTTAGTTTTTAAAATTAAGAATGCAGGAAAATGTGATTTAAAAAAAATAATAAAAAAAAAAATCTTGTTTTTACTTCTCAGCATTTTTAATTCAAACGTAGACAATTTGGGAGGACTAAGCCAGCTGTCATCTTGGTAACTATGCATCCTGATTTGTGCTTTGACTGTAGTTTTAGCTGAGAAAATCAGGGAAGTTGAAGCATTTTCTCTGGCACTGATGTGTCTGAGTCTGTCAGGAGCAGCCTGACACTTCTCACTTCTCCATATCTCCAGGTAAACTGAAGCCTTCTCATTTGAGGTTTACATGTGGCACAAGCAAATGTATCCCAGTGCTCTGAGGAATTCCCAGGGACTCTACTTTTCTGCCTTGCACTGAGGTTAGTGTGCAGTGGCTGCACAGCTGCCTTCAGCCACTCAGGCAGTCACTTCCTTGGGAAAGAGGAGAAACCCTAACTTCTGCTCCTGGTTCCCAGCACTGTGGGCTTCTTTGCCTTTTCCTTTGTGGCTGGACAGCAATCTTTCCTCAGACCACTGCAAGTCACACAGGGACAGGCAGCAAACAGTTGTGGGCTTGGGAACCAGCAGGGCTTGTCCCATCCTTGCTGCCAGTCTGTGTAGAAGAAGCAGTAGCAGACTTCTGATAACAGAGGTACCTTTGAGTAAGGCAGTATGGGGACATCTCTCATGAACCCCAGCATGTGCTTCTAGTGACAAATAGAGAATCAGTCAGGGTTGGAAGGGACCACAAGGATCAGCCATGGGCAGGGACACCTCACACTAGATCAGGCTGCTCACAGTCTCATCCAGCCTGGCCTTAAACACCTCCAGGGATGAGGCTTCCACCACCTCCCTGGGCAGTCCCTTCCAGGCTCTCACCACACTCATGCTGAAGAACTTCATCCTAACATCCAGTCTTAATCTCCCCACCTCCAGCTTTGCTCCATTTCCCCCAGTCCTATCACTACCTGACAGCCTAAAAGTCCCTCCCCAGCTTTCGTGTAGCCAACTTCAAATACTGGAAGGCCACAAGAAGGTCACCTGGGAGCCTTCTCCTCTCCAGACTGAACAGCCCCAACTGCCTCAGTCTCTCCTCACAGCAGAGCGGCTGCAGCCCTCTGAGCATCCTCGTGGACCTTCTCTGGACCCCTTCCATCACCTCCAGATCCCTCCTGTAATAGAAAAGCTCAAGGTTTAGTTGCTTTTATGCATCAGATGACTCTAGAACTTGGTTACTGCAATTATGGCTTTTTTTTTTTTTTTCTTCTTTCTAGGGATGAGCTGTAGTTTATCCCAGATAGAGATTAAATGGAGGCACAGATGGAGGTTAAATGGAGGCCTACAGCTTTTTGTCACTGCCAATATACTTCAGCTCTGGTATCTGGTAAGCAAACACCAAAGAATTTGCAGTTTTAGGGGAGTCTTTTTAGCAGCTCAGGCAATGACTTGTTGAAATAGATTTGATCAGCTCCTTTTCACCAGGAAACTAGGTTGGGGAAAATTGCATAAAATCATATCTTACAAGGTACTTGTTTTAAATGATTAGATTTTTAATAATTAGGCTCAATTATTAATGTAAAATAAATGCAAATAAAGAACCAAAACTGAACTAAAGCCATTAAACAGTCTGCCCTCGTGGTTTGCAATAGTAGAGGAAAGTGGAACAACAAAAATCAATAGAAATGAAGAATGAACAGGACAGAAATTGATAGAAATGAGTGGTATAAAGAATTTGATACTTTCCAGGAAACACATCTGTATTTTTTCCTATTTAATGCACAGTGTAGCAGTCACAGCTAAGTGCTGGGTGACATCCTGGCAATAGAGAAGTCAGTGGGATCATTGTCCATGTTTCTTTCATGCATTCAAACTTCAGTTCTAATCCTATTTCAGTCAGTCTTGCCTATCTAAAAGTTCTTTCAAGCTGACATTTTCCACGACTAGTTTGTCTGTTTTGAATTTTCATGAAGCATTTATAGGAGCTACTTAAGTGATGACAGTGTGAGAAAGATAGGGACCTTTTGATATGATTTTAAAAAATAAATGCTTGAATGATGCAAAATATGAGCAGCCTCCAGCTTGGCGTATTTCACTGTCCTTGCAGAAGGAAATAAACCAGCTGAAGCTCTAAGTTACTCTAGAGTGAATATCCTAAGATGGCAATTAGTCAGTGTTGCATGGAGACTTAGGAGGTTTGTGAGAGGTTGCACAGAAACCTGGGGGAGAGAGAGGGAGAAGAATTTCATAGAACTGGAGAATCCTAAAATGGTTCAGGTTGGAAGGGGCCTCAGAGATCATCTCCTCCAACCTCCCCACCATGGGCAGGGACATCTCTCAACTAGACTCAGCTGCTCAAGGCCTCACCTAACCTGGCCTTCAGCATGGAATCACAGAATGGCTTAGGTTGGAAGTGAGCTCAAAGATCATTCAGTTCCAGCTCCCCTGTGCCATAGGCAGGGACATCTCCCACTAGAACAGGTCACTCAAGGCCTCATCCAACTTGGTCCTGAACACCTTCAGGGAGGGAGCAGCCACAACCTCTCTGGGCAACCTGTTCTAGTATCTCACCACCCTCACTGCAAACAACTTCCTCCTAACATCCAGCTCCCCAGGGAGGAAGCATCCACAGCCTCCCTGAGCAGCCTATTCCAGAGTCTCAGCACCCTTCTACCAAAGAACTTCTTCCTCAGCTTCAAACCATTCTCCCTTGTCCTGTCTCTAGACACCCTGATGAAAAGTCCTTCTGCAGCCTTTCTGTAGGATCCCTCCAGGTGACTTGCAGGTAGCTCTAAGGTACCCCAAGGGTCTTCTCTAGGCTGCACATCCCCAGCTCCCTCAGCCTATCCTCATAGCAGAGGTGCTGCAGTTTAACCAAACTCCTGTGCTGTTAAGTACTTCCATGGTCTTTGGACAGCTTTGTCCTGATTGCAGCTCTTTCATACACCCAGATTTGATTTAGCTTTATTTTATCATTAGCAGTCCAGGTAGAATCTCCTACTGCTTTCAGTCATAAATTAAGTAATGCAAACAGTTTCCATTCATTTAAATTTATTAATGTTTCATATGTTTTATGTCAGTGAGTTCTGGGAATGTGAAAAAAAAAAAAAACCCTTCACCTGAGTTATAGAAGAGAAGACCATGGCCCATTAACTTTTGGAATTTCCTGATCTGAGTGGTTGGTTGAGCAACCTCAATGCTGCATTTGATGCTGCACTTTGCATTTGGCCGTGTATGCATTTTATACACCTTCATATATTTTAATGTAAGCTGCATGGGGTAATTTTAGGTTCTGAAATAGTTGGAGGGCACCATTTTGTTCAGCAGGGGAAACTTCACACAGAGTGTGTATCTGGCTTGCCATAGCATATCCATCTCTGAAACTTCCAGCTGCACTTTATCTCAAAAGATTTCCTTGTGGGTTTGAGTGTGCGTGCAAGGCATGCCTGCTCTTCCATAATGAGAGGGGAAAAAGGCTCCTGATCCACCAGGAATTTAACTGTGCCTCTGATACTATTGCACATGTATGGGTGGCCTGCCAGGTAAATGCAGAGCTAGGCTGAAGTCAGTGGGGCATGAGCAACCCATCAGTGAGCAATTGTTAAATATCCCTCTCTGACTGTTCAGGCTGTGCAAGTCAGTTATGGTCTCTGCCTCAACCTTGCCCATTCTTTTAACTGTACAGATGCATGCCTGCTCCTCTGGTGGACTCAGGTTAAATTTAAGATAGAGTCATCAATTTGTGAGTATGCAGGAACCTTCAGCTCTGCTGGCCTTTGAAACTCTGTGCTGGAGGTAGAGCTGGGGAAAGCTAATCCTGACAAAGTTCACAGCTCACTAAAATAACCCAAATGCACCCTCTGAGGGCTGTGAGAAGTGACCAAGCAGAAAATACAGTTCACCCTTCAACTTTCTTCTAGCTGGCTCATTTTTAATACTTTTGTGGAAACCAGGAGTTAATATCATCTTTGAAAGCCTGGCCCCCATCTCTCCAGGCCACCCTTCCTTTCTGCTTGTTTGTCTGATGAGATGCACTGACATCCTATTTTTCAGTGTTATATTTATTTAAAATGCAGCAGATTGATCATCTTGGTTCTGCTGAGAAGAATTGTTCCTATGCTTTACTTACCTCTCCTGTATTAGACTTCTACAGTCTGTATACTGAGGACTGCAGAGGAAAGCTTCTTCTTTACTGTAACAGGTCAAGCCTTTGATTCACCAAGTCCAGCATCCATAACAGCTATGACTCAGGAAGAGCTCTTTAGCTTTCTGCCCTCTCTGTAGAGCCTTTTATGTACAGCAAAATATGTTATATTGGTAAGCAGTTTAGATGACAAGCATGAGGTCTGATTGCACTTAATTTGTATAATCTAAAGAAAAAGAGTAAAGCAAGCAAATGTTGCAGCGTGTCAGATCAGGCAACAAAAACACCTCCTCACTGGCGTGGAATGAAAGAGCTGTAGAGGAAGAATTTAGCTACTGGACATAAATTACTTTGCCAGCTTCATAGTGTAAAAAAAACACCAAACAAACCCACCCAACAATACCTTGTTGGATCTGCATCCAGCCAGGGTGGAGCAAAAAAGGAAAAAGAACTTTTGAGGAATGCTAAGGATGTGGGCTATAAATTAAGACATTCCTCAGCAGCTTTAAGAAACCTAGCCTAAGGGCCAGCAGCACTTTGGCCATAGCAGCTCCAAGAGCTCTGTTTGGGCTAGTTATTGAGTACTTACTTTAGTTCTTAAGGCTTTTATTTCCTGAGCTTTTGTTGCCCGTGCTGAGCCCGGAGCAACTTGAACTGTATGAAGTAGCTAACATGCCAATAACTACACTGCCTGAGCTATAGACATACCTCAGTAGCAGGAGGGAAGATCTCTTCTGCTGTCATTCACACAGGACAGGAAAAGCATCTGCTCCTTATTTTGCTTAAGGAATGGCATATAACTGGCCTGCTCCAGGAGGTGCCTCAGGTGCAGTGAGTTGGGATCTGGGAGACAGGAGGGTGTTTTTTCCCCCCCTCTTTTTTCTAGACTGTTTAGCGTTGCTAAAGAATAACATAACAGCTTGGGATCTGCAATGCCAATAAATATCTTTTACTCAAGAAAGGTGAGCTTCCTACCTGAAAGAATGATGATTTGTTCACTTGCTTCTAGCCCAAAAAGAAGAATCCTCTGGCATCCTCAGGCAGATGTCTCTGAGCAACTCGGCTGGCATATGCTCCAGCAGGCTGGGGAAGTCTGGAGGAGAGAAACCTTTAGGGAAGAATTTAGAACTGTTACTTTATCACTACCTGTCACTGATCTATAGATGCTGGAATAGTTAGGTGGTTAGGAGGAGGTGTTTCATTGTAATGTGCCCCACAAAACTACTTTTTATAAGGAAAAAAAAAAAGTTATAGCAGGTTGGGTAGGTGGGGTTTTTTGGTTTGTTTTTTTGCAAAGCGAAATTCTTCAAGCAAGAGCCATAATCTACCCTGGGAAAAATTACTTAGGGAAGGATGCAGCAAAATGTGTTTTGCTTACAGCAAAATCTGTAAACCTGGGGTGGGTGAGAATAACCTATTTGTGTGGTGCTTGAAAGTGGCAGGCAGCCAGGCTGTCCTGCCTCACTGGATTTGAACATCTTTTACACTTGTAGAGAATGCTGCTACCTTTATCACAAAATCATAGAATCAGCCAGGTTCAAAGAGACCTCCAAGCTCATCCAGTCCAACCTAGCACCCAGCCCTAGCCAATGGCACTAAGTGCCCCATCCAGGCTTTGCTTCAACACCTTCAGGGACAGCGACTCCATCACCTCCCTGGGCAGCCCATTCCAATGCCAATCTCTCCCTCTGTCAAGAACTTCCTCCTAACATCCACCCTATGCTTTCCCTGGCACAACTTGAGGCTGTCTCCCCTCTTTCTGTTGCTGGTTGCCTGGGAGCAGAGCCCAACCCCAGCTGGCTACAACCTCCCTTCAGGTAGCTGCAGAGAGCAATGAGCTCTGCCCTGAGCCTCCTCTTCTGCAGGCTGCACACCCCCAGCTCCCCAGCTCTGTCTTGGGAGAGGTGCACCACTGGCATGAAGTCTCACAAACTAAGCACAGAATGAAACACAGCATGGACCAGGTTTTTCTTGCACTAAAAGCTGACTGCCATTTATTTACTTCAGGCTCAGAACAGGGGTTAAAGCTGAAGGCTTTAGCATGACTGGAATGTGATGTCATCAGAGGTTGAGTTGGTTTTTATTTTTTATTTATTTTTTTCCCCTTCATTAATTAAATTGCTTAAAAAAATGTGGTGATCTAAGGATCCCAAACAAAGGCAAAATATGTAGCTACATCTAACCTTGCCTGAAGTTCTCTTTCAGGGAAGTTCTCAAATAAAATTAATTAGGAACCTACCATATCTTCAAAATCAAAGTTAGATTCCTTTGCTGAAGAATTAAGGAATTAATGTAATTATTTTCTCTGTGCCAACAGTTAAAAAAGCAGTGGATGTTGGAAATATTCCATGGAAAATGGGTTTGGAATGTTTGAATATTTAAGTTTTGTTTTGTTTTTTTTTTTTTTTCTTTAGGGTGCTGAAAAAAAATGTAAATAATTCTCTGGTATTTGTTTTTAAATGGTTAATCTTAAGGGAAGTCAGTGTATTTAGTGTACATTAACATAGTAGCTCTTCTGAGCTTGCTCCATAATTGTGTTTCAGCAGCTTGGATTTCACCGCAGGGGCGATGGAGATGAGTGGAATCTCTTTTCTAACCTTGGGGCTCCAAAGTGGTTTCTGGAGAGCTGTGCACTTGTGCAGTGCCAACTGTTGGAGCCACTGGATAGTCCAATTACTGTACCTTTGATATGAAATGTAAAGCCTGATAAGATGACCCCATGTAACTGCCCAGCCACGCTCAAGCACTGCCTCTGCCATCCACCTGTGAAGAGGTTTTGGAAGCTGGATCACATTTAGAACCACAAACAGAGTTGATGTTAACTCTCTGCTGAGTGCCCTAACCACACCGGTGTGGAATGATAAGATTCATAACTTCCCTTGTGGCTCAAGTACAGAGTCTGGGTCTGATAGGTGTGACACAAGATTAAAGGTCTGGGTTTAGAGCTGTCTTGGTTGCAAACTGTGCGCTCAGAGTTCGGTGTTGCAGGTATTGGAACTGGCTATTGGCATGGGCTGCTCTTGGAGGTGGTGGAGTCACCATCCCTGGAAGTGTTTAAAAAGAGGCTGGGTGAGGCACTTAGTGCCATGGTTTAGTTAATTAGAAGGTGTTGGGTGATGGGTTGGACTCGATGACCTTGAAGGTCTTTTCCAATGTGAATCTGTGAGTCTGTGATTCTAGTACTGATGTAGTGTATTATGGACTGAAAGTGCTGAACTGCTAGGTCAGCCTCCTTCCTGACACATTAGTAAATGAGTACTTGATTCCTATTTTGACCTTTTTGTCTTTATACATTCAGCAGTTCCTTATTGAAGCAGGTTTCTCTGCTCCGTTGTGCCACCCATGTGAGATGCAGGACAGACTCGTGTTCTGCTCTTAAATTTAAAGCTGATCACAGCTGCCCCTGCTGCTGCCAATAAGCTGTGTTTGTGAGTTGGCAAAAATAATTGCATGCTCTGTAAATCAAGAGCTTCAGCTGCTTCGTGTCTCTGACTTTCTGAAACAGCCAGCTTTGTCTAGACCATTCCTGCACAGAAATGCACTTTTCAATCTGTGGTAAGCTGGAAATATTTACTGATAGAGTAAGAATGTTATCAGGACTTACTTAACACATGGTTCTAAATAGTCTTTTATTTTCTGGTGCTGATTGCAGGGCCATCCCCATGGCCGAGTTTGGTTTTGAATAGCAAGCACATTACAGAGAAGGTTAAGCATTAGCTCACTACTTGCAGTGCAGCCTGTGTTGTTTGGTCTGGAAATGAAAGAGCCCAGGAGAACTGTACATGGTGCTGCAGTTCACCAGCCTGAACAGAAAAATTCCCCTTTTACACTCGTTTCTTGTGTCTCCTGCAAGAAATGCCAGAGGGAGTCCCTCTGTTTGGCAGATGCCATATTATGAGTGTCCAGAGGCTGTATCAGTGGAAAAGAATTTCTAGCATTTTACAGACTGCTCAGGCAGCAGAATTAAACAGGATGGCTGTGCTCAAACCCAAGATGCTTTCACCCTCCAGCTGCTTTCCAGCACAAAACAGTCCTGCAGGTACTTCTTGACTCAAATGGCTGGAGTCACTTGCAGTGTGAAAGGGTATAAATAGCAGCTGCTGGTTTAGGGACGTTATTTGTAGCTTGGAAAATTGAGATCCCCAGGTTTTGGTACCCTCATTAGGCAGAACTTGAAAAAGCTCTGTTTGATTTCCAATTGACTTTAAAAAATCAGAGAGTGTATTTCACACTAAGAAGCTTTTAAACACACTTCAGAGCTTAGTGCTCCTAATTTGGTCCTGGGTGGTGACTTTGGTGAGAGAGATCCCAGAATTTAGCAGGTCACAACCTAGTCATGGCTTTATTCTAAGTAAATCTTAAGGTGGGCATGTGTGCAAGGCTAGGGCCCTTCTGACTTTGGGCTGGGGCCCTTCTTACCTTGGGCTAGAGGAGAGCAGGATACTAATCACATACAAAGGTGATCTTGTATGCAGGCTGACTTGAAGGAAATATCTGAAAATCATTTATTAGCAGGAGGCATTTCACTATGAAACAGTGCAAAGGGTAGTAGCACATTGTCGTAGCTGTTCATCCACAACCTCTAAAGGAACTCTGATGAGGAATGCAAACACGGCAGAAGCATCTGAAGTGGATTCCAGAGAGTTGTGAGTCATTAATTCTGTTTTCTCTGTGCTAGGAAAATTGGTGTAAGCAGTAATACAGCCAAGGCTAAGTGCACACTGATCCAGTGGGAAAGAGCCACTACAGCTTTGTAAAGATGTTTTGGGAGTACTGTGCCCAGCTCTGGAGCCCTCAGTGTGGGAAGGACATGGATCTGATGGAGCAGGAGGGTTTGCTGCAGGGGTTGTTGGACTAGATGAACTTCGGAGGCCACTTCCAACCCAACCCAGATTCCCTCAGCAAAGCTTTAGTGCTCCCTGCAGCAGTAACAGCAGTTACAAAGGTGAGATGAGGATGCTGAGGTGCTGGGCTGAGACACTGGCTAGCAGGCTGTGCATGTGAGCAGCCCCAAGTTTCTCTTCTTCACTGCCTTTTAAAAAGTTCACTGCCTTGGTTTGTGTGACATTTGCCTCCTGCTTCCTTAGCTGTGTTTGTGCAGCGTTAGGAGGGGGCTGTGTTGGAGGCAGCTGTCGCAAGGAAGCGGAGTTAAGCTGCGTGAGTGCACAGGGGGAAGGGAGACTTTAGCTGCTGCAAGAAAACCATAAAAAATTAAAATAACCTTTGGAAGCATCTTGACTGTGCTGGTGGCACATGCTTGGCATATGAAATGCTGGACACTTATGCCAGAGCATGTTCCTAATTACAGTCTCCTTATCATAAACAATTACCATTAAAGGCAGTGCATGATGGCAGGGGGAGGAGGAAGAAACCCAGGTAGGATTGTTTGGAGCTGCATGAGTCTGTGTTTGCCTCAGGCTTAGTTAGCTGTCAAGAAAACCCCTGGAGCACCTAGAATTCACAGGCTTTGCAGCTGATCATAATCAATAAAGGCAAAAGCCCAACCAGGGGAAAATGGGCAAACATGAGTTGTCCTCTTGACCACTGTAGGATAAAACTGTGTGCTGCTGAGTAATTCTGAAGAGATATGGGGGTTAGAAACACAGACTGGCTTTAGGCATCTGCTAGTGGTGCATGAAGCTCGGATCAAAGTAAGGTGAAGGCTTCGTTCTCACAGATTTTTACAAAAGAATAAAAAGTGATGATGGGAATTGTGAAGAAAGGCAAGAAAAGGCCAATAACGTATGGAGAAGATCATAGAATGGCTCAGGTTGGAAGGGAACTTAGAGCTTATCTCCTCCAACCTCCCTGCCATGAGCAGGGACACCTCTCAGCTAGATTCAGCTGCTCAAGGCCTCATCCAACCTGACCTTCAACACCCTCAGGCAGCAGGCAGCCACAGCCTCCCTGGGCAGCCTGTGCCAGAGTCTCACCACCCTCCTACTGCAGAACTTCTTCCTCAGCTCCAGCCTAACCCTGCTCTGCCTCAGCTTCAAACCATTCCCCCTTGGCCTGTCTCTAGACACCCTGACAAAAAGTCCCTCTGCAGCCTTGCTGCAGGATCCCTTCAGGTACAGGAAGGCAGCTCTGAGGTCTCTCTGGAGTTTTGTCTTCTCCTCAGCCTGTCCTCATAGCAGAGATGCTGCAGTTTAACCAAACTCCTGGGCTGTTAAGTACTTCCATGGTCTTTGGAGAGCTTTGTCCTGATTGCAGCTCTTTCATACACCCAGATTGTCCTTTCTCTAGACACCCTGATGAAAAGTCCCTCTGCAGCCTTCCTGTAGGATCCCTTCAGCTATTGCAAGGCAGCTCTGAAGTGCCCCTGGATCCAACTCTGTCATTTAGCATTCAGTGGTTGTGATGTTCACTGATTTAACTGCAGTTTATTGAGTCAGGCTCCTTGCTTCCCTGAGTAAAAAAAAAAAACCAAAACAACAAACTTGCTAAAAATCAATGTTGGTACTCTGTGGATAGTGATTGAAGACATGTAGGTGACTCTGAATATTCATTATTCCTCATAAATAGCATTTTGCTGCAGTGTCCAGCCAGATCTTTTCTTCTGTCTGAAGACAGCAGCCTTTTTTTTTTTTTTTTTTTTTTT
>VWZI01021156.1:2243055-2270254 GCA_013396835.1 Psilopogon haemacephalus | reverse complement strand
AGCCGCCTTTTTTTTTTTTTTTTTTTTCTTTTTCTTTTTCTTTCTTTCTCTGGGAGAAGTTTAAGGTGGAAGAGATTTATGGTTTTATCTTCCTTTCTGCTGGAGTGGTGGTCACCTGTCTTGAAGTTGTACCTAGAGAGATCTCTACTACGTGGCTCCCCCAGAGATATCAAATACTTCCTTAACCTGTGACAAGTGCTCTTAGAGCTGTGATAAAAAGCAGTTGCCATGGAGTTCAGATCTGTTGCATGAGCTGTGATACACCTTCTTTATTTTCTCTCATAATAAATATGTATTTTACATTAAGGGAGATGATGAGAAGAAAGCAGAGCCTTATCTAAGGCTCTAAGCTGGAGTGAGCATCTGTCATTTTCTTCAGGATTTGTAAGAGCAAAATGACTGCTGCAAAAAGCTTCTTGGTGTGCACACTGGAAAAGCAGGAGGACAAAAGTACAAACTGAGTATGAGGGGAAAGCCTGCACCTCTCTTGCTAGCCAGCTCTGCAGTCTCACACGAGGCTTGGACAGGCTGGACCAATGGGCCAGCATTAATGGGATGAGCTTCAACGAGGTCAAATGCCAGGTCCTGCACTTGGGTCACAACAACCCCAAGCAATGCTACAGGCTTGGGGCAGTGTGGCTGGAGAGCTGCAGGCAGAAAGGGATCTGGGGGCTGTGATAGACAGGAGCTGATATGAGCCAGCAGTGTGCCCAGGGCAGCTGAATGTGAGCCAGCAGTGTGCCCAGGAGGCTGAGTGTGAGCCAGCAGTGTGCCCAGGGAGCTGAATGTGAGCCAGCAGTGTGCCCAGGGAGCTGAGTGTGAGCCAGCAGTGTGCCCAGGCAGCTGAGTGTGAGCCAGCAGTGTGCCCAGGGCAGCTGAGTGTGTGCCCAGGAGGCTGAGTGTGAGCCAGCAGTGTGCCCAGGGCAGCTGAGTGTAAGCCAGTAGTGTGCCCAGGGAGCTGAGTGTGAGCCAGCAGTGTGCCCAGGGAGCTGAGTGTGAGCCAGCAGTGTGCCCAGGCAGCTGAGTGTGAGCCAGCAGTGTGCCCAGGAGGCTGGGTGTGAGCCAGCAGTGTGCCCAGGGCAGCCGAGTGTGAGCCAGCAGTGTGCCCAGGCAGTCAAGCAGGCCAGTGGCATCCTGGCTTGGATTGGAAATGCTGTGGGCAGCAGGAGCAGGGAGGTGATTGTGCCCTTGGACTGGGCTCTGGTGAGGCCACAGCTCGAGTGTTGTGTTCAGTTTTGGGCACTACAATACAAGAGAGATTTAGTGGTGCTGGAGTGGGTCCAGAGGAGGGCAACAAAGCTGGGGAAGGGCCTGGAGTGATTGGAGAGGCTGCTGCTTGGCTCTGCTCACAGGGAGTTGGAGACAAAACAAGGGGGAATGGCCTCAAGTTGAGGCTGGGGAGGTTTAGATTGGACATTAGGAAAAAGTTTTTCCTGGAGAGAGTGGTGAGGGACTGGAATGAGCTGCCCAGGGAGGTGGTGGAGTCCCCCAGCCTGGCTGTGTTTCAGGGTGGTTTGGATGTGGTGCTTGAGGCTATGGTTTAAGGTGAATCTTGTAGAGTAGGGTTCTAGGTTGGGCTTGGTGATCCTGAGGGGCTTTGCCAACCTAGATTCTTCTGTGATCCAATGCAGTTTCCTTCTGAACTCAGACAATGTTGATTGATAAATAGTTAATTTTAACCAATATGTGCTCTTAAAGGCTTTATTTCTAAAGGTTATCTTATTTAGCTAAGAGAAGGTGTTTGGGGGGTGGGGAAGGATTTCCCACCAACCCCTGAATGAAACACTTCTCTCACCAGCTGTAGGTGTAGATGTGGAAAGCAGGGGATTTACAGGCCCTCCAATGGGACTTTTTTTTTTTTTTGTTTTCTGTTAAGGAGACTCTGAAGTTCTTCTAGGTCTAATCCCTAAGCATTTTAGACTGATTTTGAAATCTACTGTGAGCTCGTTCTCAACTTCTGCTTTGTATCAATGTCCTGCTGAGTCTTTTGCTTACAGCACCAAAAGTCTCCTTCTCTGGAGACTTTTCAGAACCTGCCTGGGTGTGTTCTTGTGTGACCTCTCCTGGATGCTCTGGTGTGGGAGGGTTGGATGATCTCTTGAGCTCCCTTCCAACCCCTAACATTCTGTGATTTAAATGGCAGTGAAATTTAAACCATAGCCTAAATGTTCTCTTAATTTCTCCAGGGCTCTTTTGTTCTGCACAATCCATCTCACCTAATTTTATTTTGCCTCAGTATTTTCATCCTGCTCATGTCCTGAGATAGACTTAATGGTAACACAAGCTGCAAGAAATCATTCTCTAGCCTTTTGTCAGCTCTTGATGGTTATTAGAGGACCAGGCAGGCTGATGTGCTGCCTTGTTGGTCAAAACTCTGTAAAATAAGCCAGGTAGTGTTAGAGGCCATGAAAACCATCTGGTGTTAGAGGCTGTTACAGCAACCACCTTCTCTGAAGGACACTTAGATTTCAAATGTGGCTTTGTGGCTTTTTGGCTTTTACTTTACTTAATTTTGCTTTACTTTATTATTTGGCAGAGGCTGTATTTGTTATCTGCTTGTTGAAATAGAAGAGTATAATAAAGAGTGAATATTTCACTGAAATTCTGCTTCCTGAAACTTTTCAACAGTTCTGCAGGACTGGAAAAAAAAATTTCTATATTTAATCTTATAATTGGAAAAAATAAATAAAGCCATAACTTTTATCTCCACTATAGCTGTCTTGAAGAGGCAGAACTAAGTTAATTAAAATACAATTATTTTTCCTTGGATTTCTTTTGAATTTTATTAATTTTTTTTTTAAAAAGGACATGTATCCTAGCCAAAAAAAAAAAAAGAAAAAGAAAAAGAAAAAATTTAAGAAAAAAAGAAAAAAAAAGGCTTTGAAAATTGTTGGCTGACTGAAATGAACTTGCAGTTTGGCAGCTCTGTGATTATCTTTTCTATTAGTCATAAATATGTTAAGGATTTCTTTGAGACACCAGAAGCACCAGCAGAAAATGCTGAAATGTAAAGCCCATCATAGAATAGGTTAGGTTAGATGGGACCCCAAAGTTCATCCAGTTCTAACCCCACCCCGTGCCACAGGCAGGGACACCTCCATAGCAATCATCACAGCACCTTCAGAGGATATATTCACCTTATATAACTACAGCACCTCAATTAAGGGCATAAAACCATCTCCATGGACTCCTCAGTGTGTGGAGCACAACAGTAACATCCAGTATGAGCTCACCTTGAGTTTGGCTTCACTTAGGCTCACCTGCAGTTACTTGTATATAGAATCATAGAATGGTTTAGATTGGAAGGGACCTCAAAGCTCAGCCAGTTCTAACCCCCACCTTAGGCAGGGACACCTCCCCCTAAAACAGGTCGCTCAAAGCCTCATTCAGCCTGGCCTTGAACACCTTCAGGGAAGGAGCAGCCACAACCTCCCTGGGCAACCTGTGCCAGTGTCTCAGCACCCTCACTGGACAGCAGGCAGTCACCTGTGATGTCAGTGCTGGCAATTTCAACCCCATTTTGACAACAGAAGCTCTCTCATTTCCAGAAGCTAGGTTGTTGTCTTGGATACTCAGCTCAGGGTTTGAGAAATGCAAACACTTGTAGCAACCTTTAATGGATTGCAACTTACAAGTTTGTCCTATGTGTTATAACTTCCTGAAGTTAAGCAATAAATTACTTTTGTTAGGCAGTCAAAAAATGGGGCGAGAAGGGTCTTGATGTTGTTGCCTTGATGCTAGCCAAAATGTCTCCACCTGAAGCTGTATATAGAAATGGAAATCAAAGGCTCAGTAAAATATAGCAGACATCACTGACTGATGGATTTACAGTGACTGCCTTGGATAGCTTGCTCTGAGCTTTAAAGCCAGTGACTGGATTTTATCTGATTGTAACCTTTCCAGGAAAATAAAGGCTCTGCATACAGTGTGGGAGCCTTCAGACTTTGCAGTATCAAAACTGCTTTTGGCACAGTTACTAACACAAATGAGTTCTTTTTCTCCTACCTGATGAATACCATAGTAATTCCTGGGACCAGGACATTTTGATTATCTGCTATCAGCTAACAGTTATTTCCTGCTACTGAAAGATGCTTGCCAAATCAGTTTTTACAAAGGAGATACAGGGGTCCTTGTTTTGGAGTTTTCATGATGCTACTGAAAGCCTTCAGAAAGAAGAAAGAGATTTACTAAGTCCTTGATGAGAGCTCAGCACAGCTTTAATAAGATAAGTAAATGCATACAGAAGGTTTTAATCTATTGACCTTAGTGAACATTTATTTTTATCCTTAACTCTTGTCCTCACCTGAAATGTATAAATTGGTGAATTTAAACTATTTTACTTGAATTTCTGGCCAGCAAATCTCTATCTCTAAACCATTGCTACACATGGCATGCAGTACTTTGGGGTAGCCTGACTGGGGAGAAGATAAACTACTTTAATGGGTTTGTAATAGACTGAACTCTTGACTTCTGAAATCAGATACATCCTGTGAACAATGAAACAAATTCAAAAGATAAGTAGTTCAGGGACAGATTTGTGCCATGCCAGATCTGTTTTGTGGCTGGCTGTAGAAATTCCGTCCTGTTTTCCCAAATCACATTAAAAAAATATATTCAGTGTCTAGGTGCCAGTGGTTGTGCCTTCAATCCGGAGATCTAGGAGCAGTGGTGGTTAGGAATACATCTCAGTTGGTAAGCCCAGCCCTAAAAGAATTAATTACATATTATAGAGTTAACTACATATTCATACTCTTCTCAGTGATGCCCAGTGACAAGACAAGGAGCAATGGGTGGAAGCTGAGGCATAGGAGGTTCCATGTACACCTGAGGAAGAATTTTTTCACTGTGAGGGTGTGATGGTTTGGGAGTTTCCCCCCCCCCCCAATGAATTCACCCTGACTAGACTCAGCCAGCTGGAATTTAAGGACTGAAGCTTTCTATTCACAGCTTAGCACAATATACAAGCAGATATTTACAATATATTACAAATATTTACAGCTGTATACAAGTTAAAAGTAACACAGAAACACAACACCCCTCCCAGAAAACAGAGTGCCCAGGAGGGGCTCCCAACCACTCTTCCACCTTCTTTCCATATGTGCAAGGTGAGTTGGAAGGATTGGCCAGGGGGGTTAGAAGCAGAACTTTTTAGTTGGGTTACACAGATCCAGCTGGAAGCCAGGGAGAGACACAGACACTGACAGACTCTGCAGACAGACTGCCTTATCTATGTTTAGGTTCTTGTTTTTATACATCTCAGCAAACCTATGAGTGAAGTAGGCATCAGCAGTGTTTTCTTTTCACAGCCTATAATCTAATTTTTCTCATTTAAATATTCCAATTAGCCTCAAACCAGCACGGAGGTTGGCAGAGCACTGGAACAGGCTCCCTGGGGGAGTTATGGAGTCTTCCTCTCTGGGGATACTAAAAAATAATCTGGATGTGTTCCTGTGTGATCTGCTCTGGGTGATCCTGCTCTGGCAGGGGGGCTGGACCAGATGAGCTTCCAGCCCCTGACATTCTATGATCCTGTATTCAGTTGATATTTCTATAAGTCAGTTCCTGCTGGAGACTTCTGAGCTCATTGTTTGGAAACTGCTGAGTCCCTTGTGACAGCAGACAGTGTGGACAGAATAGGGAAGGGGGAAGGAAATAAAGAGGAAGGTGCTAGCAGGGAGCCAGTTTGTCTTGTACCTGCTACTGAGCCAGTGGTGAGAAAGTATTCATTAACTGCAACCCAGCTCTGCAGGCAAGCAGTGTGAGCTCACCACAGGGAACAAAACATCAGTCTGGTGGTACAGGAGAGTAGTGAGTGTGTGTGTGTGTGTGTGTGATCTGTCTGCAGCTAGGTTTAGACAGGTGTCTTACACAAGAGAGGTGCAGTAAGTCATGGCAAAGAAGAGAGGGGATAGTTGAAATTAGTATGGACTTTGTTCATCAATTAGCTGAGCACAGCTGAAAATCAGAGTCCCCTTGCTTGCAAGCAGTTAAACACAGGATGTTCTGGACTGATGTTGCTTCCATTGGGTTTTCTATGTGCAGCCCCAAGTGCTCAGAATTCAGAGGCTAAGTTCTGAAGAGATCACAGCACGGCTGGAGAATGACTCAGTATAACCAGCTAATTGTTTAGTTAGAGCAACTAATTACAGCATTTCAAAGACTGCTTTCAACTAAGTAGGTGATTTTCATATTTGTGCTGTTCAGCCTCTTGGAAATGTCTATTTAGGTTTTTTTCCTGCTAATTGTGCTTTGTGTGAGGACTAGAAACAGCCAGGAAAAATAGAGTGAGCAAAATGTTCTTTGTAGCTGCATGAATCTGGGAACTGAGAGCTTTACATAAAACATGCATCATATGGAAGCTTGCCATGAAAATTAATACACTCATTATGGGCTGGATGAAGGGTAGCAGAATCATAGAATCAGCCAGGTTGGAAGAGACCTCCAAGCTCATCCAGTTCAACCTAGCACCCAGCCCCAGCCAATCAACCAGACCATGACACTAAGTGCCCCATCCAGGTTTTGCTTCAACACCTCCATTCCAATGCCAATCACTCTGCCCATGTAGAACTTCTTCCTAACATCCAGCCTAGACCTCCCCTGGCACCGCTTGAGGCTGTATCCTCTTGTTCTGTCCCTGTGTGCCTGGAAGCAGAGCCCAACCCCACCTGGCTACAACCTCCCTTCAGGTAGTTGTAGAGAGGCTTGCTGACAGCAGTAATCAGCTTGGACCCATAGAAAACCTTGGGAGTGGCTCAATGCTGACATTCTTGCACTGTAATGTTCATAATGTAAGGTGGCATTGAATAGCCTGAGCAGGGCTGTGTGTACACACAGGTGTGTGCATGCACTCCCACCCACCCACTCACCAGTTCAGCAGCACAAGTGACAGCACAGTTTATTACTGGTCCTCCTGGTGTCACCTGGAGTAACTTTCACTGGGGGAGGAAGGTGCTTGAATAAAAAAAGAAGTGTTCTTTGAACAGCAGTAGTACTGCGAACACTACCTGGGCTGTTTTTCTTTCTGTATGTTTTCCCCTGAAATTCAGAGTGGTATGGTTTTGGTTTTTTTTTTTTTTTCTCTCCTAGTATTTTTGAACAACAGCAAGTCTGGGACAGGTTCACTTTTAGTATCTGAATCAGAGGGAGCAGTCTTGAACTGCTAACCCCTTGGAATGACAGAGACATGAAAGGGATGCGTGTATCCTTTCACTGTGCTGAGATATCAGGATAATTATCCAACACACAGTTCCCTCTCAGTGCTTTTCAGAGCGTTTTGAATGAAGAGACTGTGAGGACAGCTGATTTTAATCTGAGAATCCACTTTAAAGGGGCTCAGGAGATTCAGTGCTAATAGAGGAGCTAAGTGATACAGAAGTATTACTTACTCCTCAAATGGGAAGATGAAAATGAGAATCTTTAGATAATACAGGGTGGAAACAGATACCTGCTGATCTTCCCCCAGGCTCAAAAAGAGACTACATGGAGTATGGAAGGAAGCTGATGCCATAGAGGACTGTCCTTTATCAGCCTTTTTTCCCCCTTCCAATCTAATATTCTGAGAATATTGAAGGGCTAGAAAATCTGTTATGAGAGGAAATTGGGAATAAGAGGTTTTGTTTTTTTTTTTCAGCAGAAAACAAATAAGACTTCTTGTGAGCAAATGAAAAGTAGCCTTTCAGGATGAGATATAGCAAAGAGCATGCTGGAAACAAATGCTCTTTTGCATTTCTCAGCCCATTTTAGTACAGGGATTAAGGAACTACCCATATTTTGCTGCCTTAGTTCCTAGGTGGATCCGATTTCTTTTAGGCTCAGCAGGTCAGGAATCCGCCAGTATCAGAGATCATTAACAGAGTCTTGTTTTCCCTAAGTGGCATTTCTGGAACTAGAATCCCCTATGGAGCTGGAGTTCTGAGCTTGCCTCTTTATTTCCTATCCTCCTGTGATGTGGGGAATGAAATGTTTCTTTGAGTGTTTGTTCTTTGAGTGCAGCATGGAGACGTTTGAGAATCAACAATCCCCTGTGTTTACAGAAGCAGGCACTTCCCCACTGCATGCTGCCCAGGAATTACCACGCTCCTCAATTTAGGGGGAATTTGCAAAGTGGTGAGCAGGGAGTCACACAGTTAAATCGCATTGATGTTAATGGGAGCCATGCAGCTAAATCCCTGCACGTTGCTTTGTAATTTACCTCTTTGTGTTTCTCAAACCTGCTGGCTCATGACTAATTTGTGTTTGTAATAGGAAAGCTCTGAAGTGTCTTGGTAGTATATGGAGTGGGCACAGTCTAGCTCTTGTTCGCTCTCTATCTGTCAGATAAATGCTAAGTTGCAAAGGAGAGAGAGTTTTTGTAGTGACTCATCTCTTAGTATATTTGCCTATATGGCTTTCTTGTAAGATAGAATGTAGTCATAATTAAAGCTAGCATCAGTCATTACAGTCCTCAGAACCTCAGCTTCTTTCAGAATGGAAATGATATCACTAAAATTTTTGAAAGCCATCTCACTTACAATTAAAAAAAAAAAAAAGAGAGATGAAAGAATACTTGCTTTAGTGAAAGTGTCTCAAAAATTTTGCTTGTTCGTTCCTGACAATGCTTTTAACCTTACTCTTTGGTCTCCAGAATGTTTTGGGCTAGACTTTCGAAATTAATTTCTCCCCAAAGTATTCTTGCATTCATTTGTGAGGAGGGGCAACTGCGAAGAATTAGCTAGCAGCATTTTAAAGATGAGGTTACAAAGATTGGTGGCCTGGCAAGAAGCAGGCTTGAAAGTGGCTTTGTCCCTGTGCATGGTTCTATGTTGCTTGGTGTTGCAGTCAGGAATATCATTGGGCATATTTACAGCACAGCAGAGTATGGTGCAGAGGTGCTCCAGTTAGCCACCAGATCAGCAAAATATCTGTACCATGGATCAGCCACGTACATCACAAGTGAAAAAGTATATCACAAGTGAAGAAACTGTGTTAATAGAGAGTTCTGCACCCAGACTGGTTAGCTCTGGCTCCAGCAAAGATAATTAGTCCAGTTGCAGCACCCTGCTGATGTGGCAACACGGCTTCTGGTTCAGGTAGCTCTTTCCAAAGAGGCTTACCAACACCCAGCTTTGTGTGGTCTAGACATGCCCAGAGAAATGCTCACAAGGGAATGAGTGACTCAATCTTCTCTGCAAGGTTTGGATAATTCTCAGCTAATAAACAGGGCTTAAATCTGCACCACGACTGCTGAAAGCGCAAAGGAAATATTGCTTCATTTATGCTGCTGATTCATCCACTGAATAGAAAAGAAGGGATGAAGTCACATCACTCAGGACCCTGGCATCAGACAGGTAGGCAGAATTGAGGTGGAATAGGCAACCTGAAATAGAATTTTTTCAATTGCTTTCTTGGCCACTGTAAGGTCTGACAGAGACAAGTAGGCAACGTATGTCAAGCTGGTAACCCTACCAATGCTGCCAGGAGTTTGTTAGCATTTGGACCAGGCATCAAATTATAGCATCATAGAATCATAGAATGGTTTAGGTTGGAAGGGACCTCAAAGCTCCTCCAGTTCCAACTCCCCTGTGCCATAGGCAGGGACACCTCCCACTAGAACAGGTTGATCAGGGCCTCATCCAACCTGGCTGTGAACACCTCCAGGGAGGGAGCAGCCACAACCTCCCTGGGCAACCTGTGCCAGTGTCTCACCACCCTCACTTCCTCCTCACATCCAGTTTTGTACCTTACCTTTCCATGTACATTTGTAGACGTGTTCAGCATTGCTCAGCCAAGAGTATAACAGACATTATGACTTCATGGGCACTGCTCTTAGACCATACACCGTTCCTTAACCTCGGTTTACCAAATAGAATGATAGAATCATAGAATCAGTCAGGGTTGGAAGGGACCACAAGGACCATCCAGTTCCAACCCTAGGAGAGGAAAAAGTATGTGGTGTAGAAAGCATTAACTAAAGGAGTAAACTTTGAGTATGAAGATTTGAAGGACGATGTGGGGACACTGTCCCTGTGGTTAGCACCATCCCGTGTGGTTGCCCAAAGCAGAGGTACCACACAGCTGCACAGACCCAGAGCAGCACTAGAAACTCTGTGTCTGCTCCTCATGCAGCGCTGGGAGGATGTGCAGGTTAGCCTGAACATGCTCCTGTGGCTGAACAGTGTTTGGGTCAGAGTGGGTTTGGACTCCTCCTGGGAGAGCTGCTGGCACTGTCTGTCTGCAAACAGAATCTACTGAAGCTGTGTGAGACAGGAGAGTCTTGCTGTGGGGTACACTGTGTTAACATGGCCATGCAGCTCCACAGCCAGCTGAGACACACAGTCCTGCCTGGCTATTCCTGCAGTTCACCATCAAACCCACTGCTTTGAGAGACATTCTCAAATCTTGGCTAAGAGAAGAGCTAAAGGAGTGGAGTTTTAGAACAGGCTACCATTTCTTAGGATATCAGACTTTTTAGGCTATCAGGTAGTGACAGGGCTAGGGGGAATGGAGCAAAGCTGGAGGTGGGGAGATTCAGGCTGGAGGTGAGGAGGAAGTTCTTCACCATGAGAGTGGTGAGAGCCTGGAATGGGTTGCCCAGGGGGGTGGTTGGGGGCCCATCCCTGGAGGTGTTTGCAGCCAGGCTGAACGAGGCTGTGGGCAGCCTGCTCTAGGGTAGGGTGTCCCTGGGCATGGCAGGGGGGTTGGAACTGGATGATCCTTGTAGTCCCTTCCAACCCCTGACTGATTCTATGATTTTAAAAGGAGTGTGTATTTACACTGTGGCATGGGAAAAAGAGCAATTTAATTTAAAGTTCCATGTGTAAGTGCTGTAAAGGAGACTTTTTTCAAGCCCTTAGAATCTTTGATTCTATGATTCTGTATGGAAGAAAGGGCTTGAAAAAATACCTTGCAAAGGGTTTAGGACAATGCTCTCCATCTCTCAGTACTTAGAGGGCTAGCAGCTGCTCACTTTGCTGTGCTATTGGGAAGGCTAAATTGTTACTGCTTTGCAGTCCTGAGCTATAAACCACTGTGTAAACATGTGCTATTAACTACACCTATTTGTTATGCAAGGCAGGGCTGGGAATAGTTCCAGAACCAAATCAATTACACTCCACAATTTTGATTCTCTGATAGCCTGCTATTGGTTTCACAGATACCTTAGGGCTTTCTAAATGGCCTTGGTCAAATATTTACATCAACTCCATTAATCTTTCTGCCTGGCTTCATGGTTAATTGAAAAATGATTTCCCTATGTAGTAACCTATCTTGTCCCCACCAGTTTAGGTACTTGGATGGAAAGAATGATGATCACAATCACTTATCAGCAAAAGTTATTTCCATCATCATCTCCATGTTGCAGGCCAAAGTAAGAGCACTCAGCAGTTTTAAAAAGTCTTATCTCAGCTGTGGGTTCTTGAGCCAGATTAGTGTGTGCATGGTGAATCAAAATGTGTTCTACATCCCTGCAGTTGTTCATGTGCTAATTCTTTTTGGGTGTAACTCTTGAGATCTTTCTGGTTCTCATGTGTGGCCTTGCACCCTCTCTCATGGCATACCCTCTGGCCACCAGAGTGCTGCCTGTTGGTGCACCTTTATTTCCCAGGGGTCAATATCCCTGTCCCTAGTCAGTGGGAACTGCATCAGTTTGCCATGGCTTCTAAATATGATGGAAAGTGGCTTGGCCACGTCACCAGTCCCTTCAGAATAATGGATTTTGTCAGGTCCCATGGATTTGGGCAGCTTCAGATTTTTCAGGTAGCCTCAAAGCTGATCTTCAGGTGGGCAGTTTTTAATTTTCTCAGATTTTGCTTTTTCGTACTTTAACCTGGGCAATGTGGTTAGAGCCCTTGCTGGTGCAGACTGAGGGGGAGAAAGGGATTGAGTACCTCAGCCTTCTCCTTATCCTGAGTGACCAGGTCTCTTGTTCCCTCCTGGAGACAGTCCACCTCTTCCTTAGTCTTATCATATGCATACCTGTTTCCCATTGGCTTTTTGTGTTTCCCATTGGCTTTTTGTGTTTCCCTTGGTCTCTTGGCCAGATTTAATTGTACCTGGGCTTTAGCTTCCCTGACCTGGTCTCTGGCTGCACAGACAACTTCTCTGTACTGCTTGCAGGATACCTGCCCTTGCTTCCACCCTCTGTAGGCCTCCTTCTTGTGTAGAACTTTTTCTTAATTTCTTTCTTTATTATGCATCCAAATAAACACTACTGCCTGTGCTCTGCTGCTTCTCTGTCAGTTATCACACCAAATTTACCATACCAGAGCTCTTGTCTATTTGAAATGTGACTGAAACACAGGAATGCAGAGGAATGGAGAGGAAAAGGTGCTGGAATGTTAGAAAAGCCTCTTCTGTTTGTTTTCATGATGGTAGTTGCCTGCGTTCCTGACTATGCTCTTGTAAACTACTTTATGTCACTTTGAGAAGGGGAGATGAATTACCTTGTGGTCTGCAGAAGTTAATAATAAAACTCTAACTTTGAGACTAGGGAGCATGACAAGTCAAGGTCTGAATGGCAGACTGCTAACCCAGGTGTTCTTCTCGGGTATTAAAGATTTAACAAAGCAAAAAAAAAAAAAAAAAAAAAGGAAATTACCATCACAGAGGATGTGCCTAAACTGCATGTCAATGGAATTTGTTTCTTCAGAAGTGAAATAATCAGATCAGAAGGAGAGTGGGAAAAGGGCTTTGTACAGATGATGGAATTATACCTGGATATCCTGAACTGCAAGGACACGGAGGCAAAACAGTTCTGCCACTGCAGCAGGGAGCAGAGCTTGTCAAAAAGATAAGACCCAAACCAGCTAAATATTGTTTCTTTAGGATTCAAGCAAGGGATTTATAGCATTTTAATATTTGTGATTAATGAGGTAGAAAGCAGATGCTCTATCAGTGAAGCAGAGATAATATCATCAATGTTCAGAGTAAGGAATAGTTTATTATTTCACAAAAGCTTCATGCCCTTCTGGCCTTGCTTAGGGACTTGGCAGGATATGAAATGAAGATGAATGATAGTTTAAACAGAGTTCACCCTTCCTCACAAGACCTTATTAGTAAAGAGGGGATACAAAACATCAGCTTGCAAGATTAGTAACATGTGCAGCACCTCCTGTAAAATATATATGCACAAAACAAAAAGTTGATTAGGAATACATAGGGCAGATCTCATTATCAAGGTCCATTGATTTTTTTTTTTTTTCCTAATCACAGCTAAATAATTTTCCAATTATGTAATAATGTTGTAAATGTCGAGGGCAGAGCTGGGTGGGAGTCTTAATAATTCAATGGGCACAGCAGTTTTTACTAAGTGGAGGAAGCCAGGGAGGCAATGTGGAACCTTCAAAGGGTGGCTGATCTGAGTGGGACTGTGCAAACACTGAGCCTCTAAAAGGAAGCATCATGGAAGTGTTTGCTTTAAGGAGGGGTTCTGGAAGACTATTTTTTGTATATTTGCTTACCCTAAGAAGATGTAGCACATATGAAAAAGCAACAACTAAGCAGTAGGATTCTTTATTGTTAGTATTATTGTACCTCTTGTTTCTACACTGCTCAGGACTAATGCTAGGAGCAATGGTTTTAAATTAGAGTAGTAGGTTGGGCATTAGGAACAAGTTCCTTAGCATGAGGGTGGTGGAACAGTGGAACAGATTGACCAGGGAGGTAACTGAGGCCCCATCCCTGTAGATACTCAAGACCAGTCTCAACAAGGCTCTGTGCAACCTGATCTGGTGGAGGATGTCCCTGCTGACTGCAGGGGGGTTGGACCAGATAACCTTTGGAGGTCCCTTCCAACCCAAACCTCTCTCTGTTTCTATGATTCTTAGTGCTGCACAAGTATAGTGCAAACCCCAAATACAGAGTTTGCAAGTTTACTACTTCAGTTGTGAGTGGTTTCAGCACCTCTGCCTCCTGCTTCTCTCCTCTTGTGAACTTTAGTATCATACTTTCACATGTAGTAGTGGACTTTGCTATGTGTTCATTACTTGGCTGCTAAACACTGCTGTTGTTCCAGATCCAATATTTCAGTGCTCCCATGTCCTAATTTTGCCAAGGAGCATGGTTTAACCTCTGGCAGGGCATGCTTAGCTGGTCCTGATCAGGTCTGCAGGAGGGCACATCACCAAGAACAAACAAACTAAAGATGCATGAGGACCTGAATTGTTTTGTCATTCTGGTGTAGAGCTGAACAGGCTGACACATGTCTGAGTATTAGGTGGGAGAGAGCTTCATGGAGAGGTCATGAGGAAAAAAAATCTTTCTGTAAGGATAGAAAACCCAGACCTTCACTTGATTTTGGTGTGTGTGTGGGCTGGTCACACTAGGAGACTCGTGTGATGGATGAGTTTGCATCAGAAAAAAATGAGCCTTCTAGAAGCTCAGCTATAGGAATATTGTAACAAAACAAAGGGTAGAAAAAGCTGAATTTCTTGGTGATTGCCTCCCTTCTCCTCCTCCTTCTTTGTGCATTCCCCCTTAAACTGCCCATTTCAGAAGGTCTAAGAATCCATCTGTTTTGTCCAGTAATGCAGAAGCCTGCAGATGAAGAAAAGCCTGGTTAATCTATAATAATGGCAGGCCTGTTTATTGATCTCATAAATTGCACTTTACTTGAACTGTCAAAAAGGCAGAATTCTCAGCATGTGCTTTCCTGCTCCTCTAAGAGCCTCTCTTCACCTCGGGCAGATTGCTCCCTCCAACCTCTCCCCATCTGCTGGCAGCTGTTGTAAGCCCTGATCTAAATTCATTAACCTTCCTCCAAACAGTCTGTTTGAGTTCATCCTTGAGAAAGTGCAGAAGGAGCAATAAACATTCACTACTGATTTGTCTTCCCTGCCTTTCCTCTCATACCCACAGCAAAGCTGCATGCCCAGGTCTCTTCTAAGAGGAGGAAAAGCCAACCCCCAAACCAGCAGAAGTCAAACTCAGCCCACAGGGCAGGATTTCCTAAGCAGCAGTCACAGGCTGATCCCAGTGGTGGCAGAGCAATCAGCCTCAGGTGTCTTTATGACTGCCCTTTTGCTCTGCTCTGCTGAGAGCCCATGTAGAGTGCTGTGTCCAGCTCTGGAGTGCTCAGGACAAGACATGGGTGTGTTTGCAGTAGGTCCAGAGGGTCCCAAAGATGATCAGAGGGTTGGACACCTCTCCTGTGAAGAAAGGTTGAGAGAGCTGGGGCTGTTCAGCTGGAGAAGTGTGCTGCTTTGAGGCTAACTGGAATATTTTAATGAGAAAAAATAGATTATAGACTGTGAAAAGAAAATGCTGCTGATGTCTGCTTCAGTCATGGGTTCGCTCAGATGTGTAAAAGCAAGGACTAAAACATAGATAGGACAGAGTCTCTCTAGTCTGTCAGTGTCTGTCTCTCTCCCTGGCTTCTAGCTGGATTTGTGCAACCCAACTAACCAATTCTGCTTCTAACTCCACCTGGCTGATCCTTCCAACTCACCTTGCACATAAGACAGATTCTGGGATAAGGCTGGGGGATGGAAAGAAGGAGGGAGAGTGGTTGGGAGCCCCTCCTGGGCACTCTGATTTCTGGGAGGGGCATTGTGTTTCTGTATTACTTTTAACTTCTCTATTTCTGTATATAGCTGTAAATATTTGTAATCTGTTGTAAATATCTACTTGTATCTTGTGCTAAGCTGTGAATATAAAGCTTCAGTCCTTAACTTCCAGCCGGCTGAGTCTAGTCTGGGAGAGTTGATGGTGTGTGGGGGCAGGTAACTCCCAAACCATCACAAGAAGAGAAACCTCCAGGGAGGGAGACCTTGTTACAGTCGTTCACTACTTAAAAGATTCCTATTGACTGACTCATTAAATAGTTGGAAGTTTGTTTTCCTAAAATTCAGGGTCCTGGTTTTACTCCTTGCCTGTGCCCTACCCCCCAGGTCTGTCAGCTTTGTCAGTAGGCTCCCCTTGATCAAATGGCCTGCAGCAGACATCAGCCACAAGGGTCCCTTTATTGCCTCAGTCTTCAGTTCCTACCCATAAGCTTTCGACCTGCTCCTGGATATTCTTCAGGGACAGCTTCTGCACTCTTATCTATTTCTTGATGAAGAGGGCAATGCCTCTACCTCTCCTTCCTCACCTCTCCCTTGTGGAGGGCCTGGAGCCATTGGTAGCTGTGCTCCAGCCATGGGATTCATCCCACCAAGTGGCAATAATGGCAGCCAGGTCACTGCTTTCCAGCGGTGGCTTCCAGCTGCTCCCCATGCAGCATGCATTGGTGTGGGGACACTGCAGCTGAGCTCTTGGCCATGTCACCTTCTCAGAGGTGCTCCCTTCAATTCCTTTGGGGTATTTCTCTGGTGTTTCCCTACTGGCTGCTACTAACTCAGGAGCCCTTTTCTTATCTCCATGACTTCTAACGTGCTGCCATGTCCTCAGCACACTTCAAAGCTCCAGGCTGAGGGCTGTTTCTGGCACCCTGTCATGCTAACCGTCTAGGCTAGTAGAGCTTTATAGGTGCTTCCTGGAGCTGTGCCTTAAAATTCCCTCATTTCCAGTAAGTTACTGTGTAAGGGCTGCATGGTCAGCAGGTGTGAAACAACAGTGGGGCAGTAAAAGCAGCCTGTTGCTTTGCAGTGCTAAAGAAATAAATAAGCCCCCACTTCTTTCTTGGCTCATCTGTGACCTCCACTGAACAGCACCTGAGTGATAGGAATGTAATGACAATCCAGCTCCTCCATTTAGCAAGCCAGGGAGAACATCCAGCTGACCCAGCCCCTGCTCCTAACACCCAGGGAAGGGGCCACAGCGACTGCCAGAAGTTACTGAGCTGGAGAGACTTTTGGACACAAGTCACATCTTTCCATAGAGCAATTGTGGATGATGGCTGCTGAAGTACTTGAGAAATCAACAAGGGCCCCTTCTGAGGGAGCCAGGGGAGAATTTCACAACTGGCTTGGAACTCTGCAGTGTGTCTGGGATAGCAATACCCTGCCACAGCAGGGCTCACTTTGAGAGGAGCAGCCTCAGTCTATCAATAACTCAAATACCAGCAAACTTGGGTGGTGAAGGGTGGCAGAGTGTTAATTGGTCTGGAAGCAGTATAAATACTTTCTGCATTTATCTCACTTACAAATGTTGGCTGGTGATAAGTTATCAGTAATTTATGACGTGCCATGACAAATGCTTACATTGCTGACAAAAATAGCAATTAGTTAGAAGGATGAGGATTCTCCTTGAATGTTTGCAGCCAGTCATAGGGGGAGAGTTCTTTCCTCCAATGCATGAACCGCCTGTAATAAAAGTCCTTTGGCAATTTTCTCTGTTGTCTAAAGTGGATCCAGGTATTTTGGCTCTTCTGGAGAACTTGCAAATGCTCTCCTAAAACGACTGCACGCATTATTTTCCTACCCAGTGCATACATGATGGGGCTGTTCCTCCGAAGCAGATGATGTTGCAAGGGGGAAACTCCTTACTCCTGAGCCAGCACAGCGACCCAGTTGTGTGAGCTGCCGTACTCAGTGTTGTGTGCTTTCTTGTTGGAGTAGATCAGAAATGCCTGCAGGTCAGATTAAAAATATTAATTGCAATGGAAAGTACTTTTTGTACTCTGGGTTTTTCTCATTCCAAGGACAGAAGAATTTTTTTTATTTTTTCCAGTTCTGAGAGAGTGAGTGAGTGACTTATTTCAAGGGTGAAGCAGATGCTGCAGGAATACTGTGGCAGGAGTGTGAATCAGCAGGCTTGCTGCTTCTGGAACAATGACTGAATTGCAGGGTTCTGCTTTCTGTGAAGCTGCTGTTACCTCCCTGAGCCTGTCCCCAGACATCGAGCTGCTGCGCTAGTGGCACTGGAGAAAAATGACAGAAAGTTAAGAGGCAGGAATAGAATCTCCAATCTGAGGAAAGGCAACTGCTATTTAAAAAAAAACCCTCTAAGCTGGAGTGAGGATCCACCCCATGCCAAACTGCTCTAGTTTCTAGTTCTTCAGTGGGACTCAACAGGAAGAGAAAGTAATTTTGCTTCTGGAAAAAGCAATCCCTCCTCAGAGTCTCTCCTTCTTCTAGCTGGTCTGCAGGCAGACAGCCTGTGCTAGAAGAGCTTGCTGATTCTTTTTGACCACTTCAACAAAGAGCAGTACATTTCAGTTCCCAAACCTGCTTGGATGTGGAAGCTCTGAGCCGCAGAAAAGCCTTTTGCAGTTCATGGGCCTGGGCTGTCTGCTGGAGCAACTGCCAGCTATGATAAAAATGACACTAAATTTGCTTTTACTGCTCCTCATTGTTGTAATAAATTTGTCCTGTGTCTTTATATAAAAAAATGTGCATAGAGTCACTTTACAAACCCCTAGGGAGAAATCTGCGCACAAAAGCAACCTTCTCTTTCTCTCCGCTTACTGTTGGAGGTGTCTTTTAATAATTAGTGGAAGGTGTCCAACAGGTTGGAAAAATGCACTGAAAGCCTAATCCCAGGCATGTCAATACAACACTGCTTTCAGTTTAAACAAAATCCAAGCAAGCTTTCCCATTTCCAAAGTGGTGCCTCCAAAAATACTTCTCTGTTTCAGAGAGGATGTTTGTGTCTTGCCTTAACTCCTTCTGTACTGACTACCAAGCAAGTCTATTTTTATGTAGAGTAATGCAGGCAGTTACTCAGACTTCTCTAAAAGCAGCAGGAGGTTTCCTCAGACCTGTAAGAATTTCTACCATGTTTGGCCAAAGTATTTCCTAGTATAAAATGGAGTTAGCACAAGACCACATCTAGCAGTGCAAAGCTTGGACCATAGTGCATGACTCAAGGGCAGTGGCAAAGGAAGTGTCATCATTCCCCTGTGGTTCTGTTTTGGCAACAAATCTAGATGGGAGTTGGGGCTGTTCAGTCTGGAGAGGAGAAGGCTCCCAGGCAACCTTATTGTGGCCTTTCAGTATCTGAAGGGGGGGTTACAAGAAAGCTGGGGAGGGACTTTTTGGGATGTCAGATAGTGATAGGACTGGGGGGAATGGAACAAAGCTGCAAATGGGGAGATTCAGATTGGATGTTAGGAAGAATTTCTACAGCATGAGAGTGGTGAGAGCCTGGAAGGGGTTGCCCAGGGAGGTGGTGGAAGCCTCATCCCTGGAGGTGTTTAAGGCCAGGCTGGATGAGGCTGTGGACAGCCTGATCTAGTCATGGCAGGGGGGTTGGAACTGGATGATTCTTGTGGTCCCTTCCAACCCTGACTGATTCTATGATTCTATTCTATGCTTCTCTGCCAACAACACCATTATCTCTTTCATGCAATTACCCCAAAGCCCAATCTCTTTTTTTTTTTCAAAAGTAATGCCAACTTTAATGAGGTCAATAACTTCCTTAACTTTCTATTATGAAAAAATAAGCAATATATTTATAAATATTTGCATTCTACACTAAAAAAAATTCCCCCCAGAATGTATCCCTGCTAAATGAAAACGCTGAGTGTATTTTATTGCTGAATAGAGAGAAGTGTGGGGTTGGCAGAATGAAGATATTGGTCAAATGTCAGTCAGAAGAGAGAAAAAAAAAAGAAAAAAAAGGGAAAAAAGCAGCATAGCAAAGGCACAGAATTTCACTTGCAGATTTTTATTCTGAGGATGGGAAAAGGTAATTTGCTGCTTGTGGTTTTGGTCTTTGTGTTTGCTGCCCTGTAGCCTACACAATGCATCTTCCCACTTCATTAGGGAGGGTAAAGGAGCAGCTGAAATTGTCTGGTTAGGGAGTGAAAGAAGATTTTGCAGTTGGAATGTATCAAATGTGCCTAGTGGGGCTTCTCAGGAAGAGTTTCATGGCATTAGCAAACCTCGTGAGGGAACTTGTGGCAGAGGTAGGCTGAAGAAGTGCCCTGAGTGTAGCTCCGACAGATAAACCTTTGCTTTCCAAATGTAATTCCACTCCTGAGTAGCACAGTCCTTTGCTGCTGGGGCCAAGGAGCACTGGAGCTGCACAGCCCTTCACAGGAAGAGCTGACAGCACCAGCCCTCTGCCAGCAAAAGAGCTTTCAACCTTTTTATCTCACCACTGAGGAACAGCAACCTACTGGTTGCAGCTCACCTGAAGCTGGGGAAGTGAAGGTGAGTTTTGTTCCGTGCTTGCCTGTTACTAGAGTATGTACACCCAAAGTACTTTCTCAGCAGAGAGGTCAGGGAGTTAATGAGCCCAGAGAGTGAACTGACCCCCTGTATCTAGAGGTGATCCTCTAAGAGCAGGGTTACAAAACACTGTGGGGAAGCCTGTGGTCCCCTGTGCCTTCCTGATGGTAGGTAAACAGAGAACTTCCTCTCTGGGTCGGTCCTTCTGGCCTCTGCCATAGCACTCCAGCTGAAAGCTGAGAACAAGTACCTTGGAAACCCAGCCTTACTCCTGGCACTGCTACAGCCACAAGGTCAGACAGCTTAGTCATTAGAGAAGGTTATTTTGCTTCATGATGTTCTTCTAGCCAGCAGAAAAATTAGAACAAAGCTCTTAGCTTGCATGCAGCCATTCATATCACAGGGAACACTCCAAAGGCACAGTGGAAAATGTGAATAAGCAAAACATTGCTAATGAGGAGGTTTTAATATTCCTGCCAAGGCAAATCAGAGAAGGGAAGGAACAAGAAGTCTTGAGGAGAATTTCCTCCCGTGACACAGATGTGACCACGTAGCTTAAAACAGGAGCATCACAACACTTGAGCAAGTGGTGAATACCCAGGGTGGCATCTTCAGGAGGTTCCAGTACAGCAAGAGTTTTTCTGCTCTGTTCACCCCTCAGATCTGCTCAGCTCAGCCCCTCTTATCTGCCTCTTTTTCTCTGTCCCTTTTCCTGCAGCCACCTGGAGTGGTTATTTTTTCCCAGCTTGTGAAGCAAGATATTGTAAGCACCTTTGCCAGGGCATACCTGAGTGTGGGAAATGAAGGTTCCAGCTCCTCCTAATATGGCATGAGGATGCAAATGGTTTGTTTTAAAGAGGCCAAGAGCTGAGTGAAATGCATGGTCGCTTGTCTTAGCCAACAGTCTAGTAAGAGTTTTCTACCATTGCATCTTGGCAGTGCTTCCTTTTCAATATTTGCTGCAGAAAAAAAAAAAAAAATCTATACTGATGAAAAAAGTAGCTGACCTGCAAAATCCTCAACCAGCAGTGCTACTATTGCCACAAATTGCTTCCTTTTAGGATCCATCCTGGGTTCTTGTAGAAGGTAGTGGTAAAACATCAGATTTAATGATCGCTGGTCAGGATTAGGCAGCTTTTGTGGTACCCTGCCTGGCAGGAGTGCTTTTCTGACAGCAATTGGACTCCCAAAGCCATTAATGGGCAGAAACTCCACCACTTGTTTAGGATCTTGGTTGAGGAATTCAAGTTCCATAAAATCAGTCCTAGGCCTAGACCTTGATGCACTTTGCTTTCTGTCTTATTACTTGCATTCGGTAAGTTTCCTTCCTTCCTTCCTTCCTCTCTTTCCTTCTTCCATGATATCTGATCTAATTCTTTGTGCCAAGGCTTTCCAGATTGTTTGCTGGGCTCTGTCCCTGTGACACCAGCACTGCTGACTCTGTAGCAGTTTGCTTCCTTCGAGGAGGCTGAGCATTTCCAAACTATTATAGTGACAAGTTCCTTTTTCATCTATTTCTTTGTTTCTTTCCCTTTGCCTCATTTTCCGTCCCCTCCCATGGTTTAAAGACAGTCTCATAGGAATCTATTTTTCTTTCCTAATGTCCAGATATTCTATTTCTATCTATTCCTTCCACACTTTTTCTTCATCTCACATCTAATAGTTTCCTTAACACGTTATAATTACTCCTTTTTAAAACCTGCTTTCCACTTACAGCATACCAGAACAGAGTGTGCATGAGCAGCTCAAGGCTGTGTGTAGCAGAGGGCTGGGGTCTGTGTAAGGTACAACATAGTGCTACACTCACTGTCACATTTAGTTCAGTGTTTGCTTGTTTAAATTCTATTTAGTGAGGGTACTTCCAGAGAGTTCCCACCTATGCTCCTGTCATAAAAGTGCTTGATCTGCAGATCTGATGGGGAGAGATGTCCTAATTAGTTCTTGGTGTGTCAGCTGAATCTGGTGATGTTTAGACTATATAAGGCGTTGGGATCTGTTACACACTGGAGTGGGACATAGCCATTCTATGATTCTATAAACATAGCTCACCTAAGTGAGCTAGCAGCCAGTGGTTTTTAAAAGGAGAGAGAAATAGCCTATTTGTGAGTTCCTCTAGCTCTCTGCTCCTCCATTATAAAGTTTTCCTTCAGATGAAAAAAATGGGAAGGCTTGTGAAGAAAAGTGAGCTGGAAAAGAGGAGAGGACTACTGAGTACTGCCAGTAATCAGAGGACAGGAGGAGCTCCTCTTTGTTGTGGTGATCCTGAAGTGTGTAAGGGACAAAACTATATATTTGTTGAGAAAGAGCAGAAGATAAGCTATGCTCTGAGTGCCAGGGAAAGCCCTTCTGGTGATCCTCCTGAAGCAACATGGAAATCTGCACTATGTTACTCATCTCTTGTAATCTTCACCTCTGTGGAGATTACTCCTCTTGTGCCTGAGAAATTGAAAAGAGGACCACGTCCCTGTGACCTCTGTAACACAATCTCTTCCTATGGCATTAGAAAGAGATGAGTATTTAGCACTGATTACATCATTGCAAGCAGGATAATTTTCCCTGAGAGGGTTTTGGTACCTTCAGGTTATTTCTGGGTACGCTGCATGCATGGCTCCCTGCTTGTGCTGAGCAGCTGTGGCCACTAACAGGGACTCCCTCCCAGAGCAGGGGTTACAATACACACACATGCAAAAAAAAAAAAGAGGCCTGGCTGCAAGCTTGCAAGGCAGGCTCAGGCTGTGTGAGGCGGAGGGGGTTGCTAAATCCCAGCAGTTGTCTCATGTCTGCCAGTGGGGGCTGCCCTGCCAGCTGCGATGCCTCTTGCTCTGCACTCTGCTGGTTCCTGCTGGGGCTGACATAGGCTGTCTGCAAAACAAACAGCAATTTGTTACAGCCTGCTGACAAATTCACACATCGACTGCAGAGCACATGTAAGAGGCAAAGAAAGCAACGCCAGCTGGAAAACCTCACTGCACCCTGTGTTGGCTCAAGCTGGCAAAAGCTCCCTTGCATAGAATCATGGAAGCAACGAGGTTGGAAGAGAGCTCCAAGCTCATCCAGTCCAACCTAGCACCCAGCCCTAGCCAATCAACCAGACCATGGCACTAAGTGCCCCATCCAGGCTTTGCTTCAACATCTCCAGGGACAGTGACTCCACCGCCTCCCTGGGCAGCCCATTCCAATGCCAATCACTGTCTCTGTCAACTTCCTCCTAACATCCAGTCTAGACCTCCCCTGGCACAGCTTGAGGCTGTGTCCCCTTCTTCTGTTGCTGGGTTCCTGGCAGCAGAGCCCAACCCCAGCTGGCTACAGCCTCGCTTCAGGTAGCTGCAGAGAGCAATGAGCTCTGCCCTGAGCCTCCTCTTCTGCAGGCTGCACACCCCCAGCTCCCTCAGCCTCTCCTCTTGGGGCTGTGCTCCAGGCCCCTCCCCAGCCTTGCTGCCCTTCTCTGAGCACCTTCCAGCACCTCAACATTTCTCTTGAATTGAGGGGCCCAGAACTGGACACAGCACTCAAGGTGTGTGCTGAGCAGTGCTGAGCACAGGGACAGAATAACCTCCCTGCTCCTGCTGGCCACACTGTTCAGTCGTTGCCTAAGATCCTTGGCATATTGGTTCTGTTGCCAGGTGGGGAAAGATTGAAATGCCATCAGATGAGTGAAGAAATCTCTGTCCTCTTCACACCTTCATCCAGCAGCATTTCTAATGGCCCCACTACATGCAAGTAGCTTCATGTAGACTCTGTTGATGGGCAAAGGTGCAATAAATCCCACAGAGCTACTTTTAATGAGGTGCTTCATGGAGGCAAAAAGAAAATAAACTCTTCTTTCCTTGACTGTATCTGGAGCTTGACCTGCAAAGCCCTTCCAGCTGGTGTATAGCTTGGTGAATCTGTTGTCTCTGGGAGGAAAGCGAGATTATTCTCACTGTGATGAGGTTTTAGTGCTTTCCCGGGGCAGGTCTGGAGAGTGTCTGCTTCTGGAGTGGTAGACGTGTGTCCCAAAGGGACAAGCAAAAGTCTTAGAATTGAACTTCTGCCAATCATTTTCAACCTTTAGGAGAGGCTCTCTGGAAACACTCATCCTACCCCTTTCAATTTCCAAGCGAAATACAAACACTACAAAATCCTCTCTGCTTGGCTGAAGTCTCATCATTTAGTGAGGGGGAAAAAAGCTTCTGACAGTGCTGGAATGGGGAGTTTCACACTTCTGCTCTATCTTATGTCAGTGCAGCTAGGAAACATTTCCTCATGGCATCAATAGCTCCTGAATATGCTTTACTAAGAGTTGCCTTGCATTGTGCCTCTATCTCGAGGAGGTGCTGCTAGAGAGACTGCAAGAAATTGTGTGCCCTGGTGAAAAGGACAGAATCATTCTTGGCACTTTCTCATGCAATTGATGTCACCTTCTTGAGAGTCTGCAGAGATTCATGTGCTCAGCAGCAGCTGAGCTGGGCTCCCCAGTTCAAGAGGGACAGGGATCTGCTCAAGAGAATCCAGGGGAGGGCTGTGAGGATGCTGAGGGGACTGGAGCCTGATGAGGAGAGGCTGAGGGACCTGGGGCTGCTTAGTCTGCAGAAGAGGAGACTGAGAGAGGATTGAATCAATGTTCTTAAATACCTGAGGGCTGGGGGTCACTTGCTCCATGGAAAAGATAGGCAAGTAAATTGTGGAAGATGGAATGGTGACAGATACACTGATTCCTGGCTGATACAGAGTCTTCTGCAGTTTAGAGAATACATAATTTACTATTTTAATAACATTAGTAAAGTCAACAATGTTACAGAGGTCCCATTCACACTAGAGCCATGCTTTTGGTAGAATAGAATGATAAAATAGTATAGGTTGGAAGGGACCTCAAAGCTCATCCAATTCCAACCCCCTGCCATGGGTAGGGACACCTCCCACTAGAAGATGTTGCTCAAGGCCTCTTCCAACCTGGTCCTGAACAGCTCCAGGGAGGTTGTGGAGCACAGAAGCACAGAACGTGATCATATTCTGTGCTCCACAACCTCCCTGGGCAACCTGTGCCGATGTCTCATCACCCTTACTGTAAAGAACTTCTTCCTAACATCCACTTTCCATCTCCCCTCTGCCAGTTTAACCTCCCCTCTTTTATCCCAAACAATTTCATCCAGGAAGGAAAAAGAAAGGGGGGGAAGAAAAAAAAAAAAAAACCAACTAAAAGAAGTTTTGTTTTCTTTTTCAAATAACCTTTTGACTCTTCCAAATCCCTTCCGTGGCAGTTCTACTGGCTTGGCATAAGCGATAAAGTGAAGTCAGAAGTTCCCTTGGAAATGCACACAGAGAGTAGTCAGAGCTGTGAGAGTCAGTATCAGTCCTCTTCTGCACAGGAAAAGACATCAGCCAGGTCCCTACTGGTAGCCTACAGACTTCTGGCATGATTTTGAAGCCATAAGCATGGCAGATCTCTAAAGGGTTATTACATCTGAAGTATAGACCTGCTAAATTTGTATCCAGGTTACACCAGATGACTTTAGCAGCTCTCTTCAGTGGGTGCTGTTCATTTCAGCAAGCCGTCACGTTCTAGGAAATATATTTTGGGTCAATTTATTGGAAATAGATTAATTTAACAGTGTTCTCTCACCCATTGTGCTGGATGCGCTTGAGAGCGACTTCCTTGGGTATTCATTTTAACAGATCTCCCTTGCATAGGATTTTGTCTGGTGGAAGGAAAATCAGTTACTGAAGAGGCCTGCTGGATTTCTTTAGCACCTATTCAGTTTGCTGATCTTCAACAAGCAGAGTTAAGTTTTCTTTTCCATCTTGCACAGGACTGAATAGAAAAGGGTGAGAAACACCCCTCAGACTCCAGCACTTAATTAGAACAGATGAGGTTTACATTTGAATGTGGATCAGTGTTACCCAGAGATGGGTAAAATTTAGAATTTATGGCTCAGGGAAAGCTTCAATATTTGGAAAATTTTATTCCAGAGGTGTTTCAAAGACAATTGCAAGAAAGATGTTGGGGGCTGCAGAGCTGCAGACAGTGCTGCAGGTGGGGTGTGAGGAGAGCAGAGCCAAGGGGCACAATCCCCTCCCTTGCCCTGCTGCCCACAGCTGCTCTTGCTGCAGCCCAGCACACAGTTGCTGTCTGGGCTGCACTCACACTGCAGCCTCATCTTGAGCTTTGCATCACTCCAGGCCCCCAGGTCCTGTTCCTGAGGGCTGCTCTCAGCCATTTCCCCACCCAACCTGGAGTAATGCTTGGGATTGTGCCCACCCAGGTGCAGGACCTTGCACTTGACCTAGTTGAATTCCATCTTTTGATTAATGCTTTGGCTTCTGAGGCTTTTATGAGTCTCTGCATATTCGTGGTGGCTATGGTAGAAGTAAGGACTCCTTTCTGGCCCCCCACAGGGTTGAGCAGCTGCAGCCCAGGCAAGAGAAGGTGCTGCTGTCCATGTTTTTCATGACACTTGTGTTGCCTGTTACCAGTACATGCCACTTACATCACACAGCTGAAAACTGGGGGAAGTCAGAGCTCTCCATCACTATGCCCTTCCTGTGTGTCACGTGTGAGTTTCTGCTAGACTCAGAGGTGGTCTTGGACCTTGGACTGCTTAATAACTCTGAGGAATTGTTGCCTTCTGTTCTGTGAGTGAAAACAATCTGCATTAAATTCAGCAAAAGCAGAGGCTGCTTTGAGGAGAGTTTGCAGATTTGGCCTGTAGTGACACTTTGCATACCAAAGGGTGAGCGCTGAAATGTTGTCTGAGATCTGTTGAACCAACTCTGCAAACCTCAGTTGTGTGGGAGATTAAGCTTTGTGAAACGAGCCTGCAGTGCCAGCCTGGATTTAAGGCTGTGAATAAAGGCAGTTTTATTTGGACTAACTAATCCAAACAGCAGAAAATCACTGCAAACTTCCTTTGAATTATTCCTCATGGATCTAATTTGTATATTCATCTTGCTCACTTGGGAGATTTGTTTCTCCTTGGTTGTTTTGTTAGAAAATCCAGCAGATTAACAGTTGTTGATGCTCTTTGGTTCCTGCTGGCCTTGCACTTTCCTGCGTGTTGCATATTCGTGTGCTAGCTCACAGTCAGATGGGGATATATTATATATATATATATATATATAATAATTACACATGTGAAAAAGTTATCTATATGAAAAATATAATTATATATATATATATGTATATATAATACCCA
>VWZI01021156.1:2222536-2236004 GCA_013396835.1 Psilopogon haemacephalus | reverse complement strand
TTAGAAAAGTGTGTGTGTATAAATAAAAATATTTAAAAAAAAAAAAAAAAAAGGTAGCCAGGTTATAGTCTTGCTTCAGATTTTAGTTTCACAGTTTGTTTTTGTTGAATCATAGAATGGTATAAATCAGGGATGGAAAAGTTGTATTAGGTCATTGAGTCTATCCTACTGCCAAAGTGGGACTGTTCCCTGCAGTATATTTTCCAATGTTTTATCCAGTACTTTTCCATTCCCTGGGCTGGGTTTACACTTCAGCTTTTTGTTCAGTTGAGCTTATGTTTTGACATTTTAAGTACTTTTCTCTGGAATTCACTGAATTCTGTTACCACCCTGTGGCAATAACAATGATGCCTGTTGCTACCTTTCGGCTGGATGAGAAGCTAACAAAAGTTATTTCAGCTATGGCTGTGCCTTGCTCTGCTCTAGCCATGCAGAACACTGTCAATTTACCCTCCAGTCTGTAGAGCTGTGGAGTACATTTTTTTTCAATTGCTAATGACACAAATGCTGTTTGTTTGCTATTTTCTTCTACATGGCATAAGTTCTTCTTCTTCCTTGGCTGTGACTCATGTATGAGGTGTGTGTTTCCTCTCTTTGGCTGTTGAACGTTTCTCATTCAGTCACTCACTACCTAACAGTACTTCATTAATATAAATCAATAATTCTTCCAAGAGTAGGCAAGGCTTTACTATCTCCAAGTGAACCAAGCATGTGAAAACTTCTTTCTGGCAACGATAAATGGAAAACAGTCAGGAGAGGTCCTACGATGGTAGGACCAACACAAAGAAGTTTATGTTCAGTTGAAGGCAGAGATCATTGCTGCATGCCAGATCCACATTTGACACCCTTTGTGAGCAGGGCTCGGGCTGTGCTGGTGCTGTGTCTTATGCAGTTTAAGAATTTCCATGGTATTTATCCTTGCTGGTGCTCAGCATCTGTGTTGGAGCAAGACAGAGAATTGGGTTCGCAGGAGACTGAACTGATGGAGGCTTCCATCACCACATCCAGCCATGAGCAGGCTCAAGGCTTCCTTCATTGTGCCAGCAGGTGAAAGCTCTGTCTGTGGTGTGACCTGTTCAGGTGTGCTCCCTCTGGCTCTGCCTCACAGCACGCAGGCTCTGCTGCAGGTCAGGGAATGGAGAGTCTGCAGAGCCACATTCGTTGAGGCCCGAATGAGAGTGTAACTGCAGTGATTAGTAGTTCGTTAGCCTTTCCCACAAAGGCTTTTAACTATAATATACTCCTGCACTGATTTCCAGCAGAAAGAAGTGTCCAAAAGAAAGTAAAAAATCTTTATATAGCGATCTCTGAGTGAGCAACCTGACTGTTAATGAGATGTTAACCCTCGCCGCTTTTAAAGTGTGGTGGTTTCTGAACAGAGAGGCTCTGTGGGATTCAATTAGAGCCAGTTAACCTTTCCCCACTGAAACGCTGGCCCTACATGCTTTGCATTTTGAGCTTGCTTGTTGCATCTTCCATCTCAAACGAACCTCGGTGACGCATTAGTTAACAGCTGAAAAATGCTGTGGGGCTGTAAGGGACTGGGAAGCAGAACATTGTCATTAATGCACAGGATTGCTGGTCAGGAGACCTGGGTTCCCTCCCAGCTGTATTGCTGATTTCCTGTAGCTGTGTGTGAAGATGTTGTCATGCCAATAAAGTCTGCCTGAACTGTGCATGACCTGGCCGCCTTCAGCTACATCCAGCCAAAGTATTCAGGACTGCTTGCTAAAGTGTTAGGCACCTCTGCTCAGCAGAATAATTCGAAATCTTTGCCTCAGTTTCGTATTGCAGGTCCTGATAAAAACGTTCTTATGATTTATGGCACCAGAATTGGCAGAAGCATTGAGCTTCCATTTCCTTCTGTCCCTTGATCTGTGGAATGGGAGCGATGAGTACTCTTGTGTCTTACCAGGATCAAAAACCAGTTTGTCTTAATTCTTCAATGCCTTTGAAGCAAAAAGTGCTGGGAATGTGCAAAGCAGATTGTAAACTGCTGCGTTTCCCCCACCTCACTTTGTCTCTTGCACACATCCTGTGCGTCCAACGAAGATAAAATCCACCTAAGACACTGTGGCTCTGCTTGTTTAGCACATTTCCTGGCTTAGATTAGGGGAAAGGGGGGTGGGAAAGGCTTGTCAATAGGGTTAGGCTTCACCCACTGAAATTTCTTTGGCAGGTGAAAACATATGAGATCATTTTACACTGCTGTAATCGCCCTTAAATCCTTCACCAGTACCAGTCTAGCGAGTCAAGATGGAGCCTATCTGACCCTCTACAAAGCAACTCCCAGTAACCCTACCACTCAGCTCAGCTAAGCCCCCCAAATCCTGTGCCCAGGATATTTACAAAGATCAGTTTTAATTTTCTTTCCTTGGCCCGAGCCTACAATGTGTAGTTTCTCCATAAGAAAAAATTATTTTTTTTCTTTTTCACTTCCCTTCGTATTTTTCTGGGGGGCAAAGGCCAAGGGAGCCTGAAGGGTTCATGTCGGCCCCAACATGACTTGACTGAGCCGTCTTAATCTGCAGACCAATTTGCTTTACAGGCCCCTAAGGAAGGAACTTGTTGATTTTGGCAGTGTTTACCTTTCTTACAAACAAATTCATCCTATTCCAGACCGGCTGGCTCTTAAAAATCACTTGAGAGCTGAGGAAGAAAAAAAAAAAAATAAATAAAATAAATCTGCCCCGGGCTGCATCAGTATTCTTTTTCCTGTGTTCAGGGGAAAGCTTTTGTGTTCTCCACAGCTGCTGGAGGATAATCCGTGGAGTCAAGATTATTCACAGAGTCAATAGAAACGCCTGGTAAGGTTCTCTGAGTTTAGTTTCCTGCAGTGGGGAGAATGAAGGCCCCTGTCATACAGAAAAAAAACAAAAAAAGGAGGGAAAAAAGAAAATTCTTGACCAAGTTAACTATTCTCGACTACACTCACGGAAGGAGGAAATAAAAGAGCTGACCTGAGCCTTCTTGCTTCTCACTTTTGGCAACTACAGGCTCTAGGCTTAATTTTTTTTTTTCCTTTACATCAATTGCACATCAACAATTTCTGGTGTGACTCCTAAGTATCTGCTTTTAGATTTGCTATACCAGGAATCGACCCCCTCCTTCTTTCCAACCTAAACACAGCAGCATCAAGCTTGGAGTTATTCACACACATATCACATGGAGTGTTTTGCAGAGCTGTGTCATTCACCTCTGCCTGCCTGGAACCACACTTGCTCATTAGTTTGTCTCCTCCATCACCCAGCAGTCAGATTTTTAGGGGAACTTCTCGACTGTAAGGGTCCCAGAGCACTGGCACAGGCTGCTCAGAGAGGTTGTGGCGTCTGGATGCATTGCTCTGATCTGAGCTACATTGTCTGGTCCTGCTCTGGCAGGGGTATTGGACTGGTTGAGGTCTTTGGGTCTCTTCCAACTCCTGACATCCTCTGTGCCTGTAAGTAGTTGTGTGTAAAACCTAAAGGAGGTGAAAACGAAGAAGACCATTCAGGCCTTCCTCCCCCTGCATGCTCTCAACTAAAGGCTAATATCTGGACTTTGCTGCTTTGAGTTAGCCTTTGCTGATGAGCCCTGCCCACACCCCATCCCCTGTACTTTGGGCACCTCCCTGCACAGGACAGGCTGGCTGCTGGCAGAGTGTTAATGCTAACACACCAGGCTGAAGGCTGGCTCTCATTTGCCCAGGCAAGGTCACATCCAGCTGCTGTCTGTCAGCACTTGGAGAGACCTGGTACTGCTCTGCCTCCCTACAGCTTCACCCTCTGAAGTATTTAAAGGCAGCAGTCAGAGCTCCTCTTAGCAGCGATTGCTGCTGACTTAATTGTATCCTCGTTTGCAGGTTCTTGCTACTGTTCTTTCACTCCTTTATAATGTCAGTGGAAATAACACATTTGGACAGAAGCTGAGTGTCTGCTTGTTTATATAAATTCCTGTGCCTCCAAAGAGCTGAAATTTTATTTAGATATAAGACATCAGGCAGATCTCAACCAAAATGCTGGAGACATGTGAAAGGGCAGATGAAAGGCTGTGATCTGCAGAGGCAGAAATTTCCTCTTAAATCCATTAAATACTTGTAGAAGGAGGAGAGCTAATAAGCTGCTGCTCTATGCCCATAGCAGCTGCTTGTGCTGCTGGCTGGCCCATAGCTAGGAAGTTGAGAGGTGCAGCAGGTAGAAGCAGTGCTAGGCAGAATGTCACCCTCACCTTCTCAGCATTGTTAGCAATTTAACTTGCTGGATTGTGTCACATATCACACGGTTTGAGTGGCTTCCCACTGCCTATGCTTGTCTGAAAACTGCCTTTCTGTGTCCTCTCCTTCTGTCCCTGAGTGCCTGGCAGCAGAGCCCAACCCCACCTGGCTACAACCTCCCTTCAGGGAGCTGCAGAGAGCAATGAGCTCTGCCCTAAGCCTCCTCTTCTGCAGGCTGCACACCCCCAGCTCCCTCAGCCTCTGCTCTTGGGGCTGTGCTCCAGGCCCCTCCCCAGTCTTGCTGCCCTTCTCTGGACACCTTCCAGCACCTCAACATCTCTCTTGAATTGAGGAACCGAGAACTGGACACAGGACTCAAGGTGTGGCCTGAGCAGTGCTAAGTACAGGGGCAGAAGAACCTCCCTGCTCCTGCTGCCCACACTGCTCCTGCTCCAGGCCAGGATGCCATTGGCTCTGCTGCCCACCTGGGCACACTGCTGGCTCCTGTTCAGCTCCTATCTCCCAGCACCCGCAGCTCCCTCTCTGCCTGGCTGCTCTCAGCCACTCTGTCCCCAGGCTGTTGTGGCAGTCATCTGCTTGTGCTTCTGAGCAGCACTTTGCAGCCACCTCTCACTAAGCAAGCACAGCTGAGTATCTGCTGAACCACAGCAGTTGTGTTTAGACACATTTCATTGCATTTATATCAAGTAACAGCAGCTCTGCCCTCATTGTCTCATCATTCTGGGGTAAGTTTGCCTTTTCCAAATTAGTGAATTGCTTTTGTCAACAGCCCTGAAAATTTTTCAGTCACAGCGAGTTCAGTCACCAAAGATCATCTGTTTACTCTGATTTTATTCACTTTGAGTAAGGTAGGTTAGTGTGGTCATGACTGTGATCAGGCAGTGATTTCAGCCAGCAGTCTGTGGGGCTGATGAGCAGCTGTGGAATGGGTGACAGCAGCCTCTCTGGTCAGCTGGCTTGCCACACACTTTCTGTCACCTGATTCCTGTTCTTTCCATCCTCAGTCTGTTGCTTTTTCCCATCTCTGACCTATCTCTTTCAACTGAGACTTTATAGTTCTATGGATTCAATGGTTTCTCCAGGTTACCTTTTTTTCATACGGCATTCTTCAGATTTTCTCCTCTGTTTGCCACTCTCCCTCCAGAAAACTGCTCCCCTGCCTATGTTGAACCTATTCTCCCAATGCTGTTTTCCTTCTGTAAGTGTGGGATTAGTGCTGGTTGGCACACACTGGACATCAGGCTGAATCACCACCACTGCTCACCACAAACAAACAGGACTTAGCACACCCCAGCCACCCCTAGTCCCTGCCAGTCCCCAATAACCACAGTGAGATTGCACAGAAGCCCCCAGGAGGAATCATTAGGATTGTTTTGAAATGGAGTGGTTTGAAATATTTCCATAAGGATGTGCCACAATTCATCTCTGTGGCTGCAGACCTCTCCAGCTGCACTCCAACAGGCAGCTCCAACCACAGCTCAGCTGCTTTCAGGCATTGGAGCCTCTGTGTCTCCAGAGCATCACCATGCCTATGTGTGGGTATCCTGTCCCAAGTTTGCTCTGTGAGCTGGTTCTGTGTGTAGCTCTGCTGCTTTCAAACACAGTCAGGCTAAGCAAAATCATACTGGCAGGTTAGGAAGTGACTGCACAGGGAAGTTTTGGCCTCCTTCAGCGTGCTGGGGAGAGCATCAGTAACCTCTTTGAGACACTTATCTGCAGCTCAAAAAATCACAGAATGTCAGGGGCTGGAAGGGACCTCCAAAGCTCATCCAGTCCAACTCCCCTGCCAGAGCAGGATCTCCTAGACCAGATCACACAGGAACAAGTCTAGGTGGGGTTTAACATCTCCAGAGAGGGAGACTCCACAACCCTCCTGGGCAGCCTGTGCCAATGCTCTGTCACGCTCATAGGGAAAAGTTCCTGCTCACATTTAAATGAATCAGGACATCCAGCTGCAGCACTCACCACCTGTAACCATCCCAGAGTCTACAGGGCCCTGTGCCTGTACATGGCATTGACTCAAAGCCTACTGGGAGCAGGGGAAGATACTAAACCTGGCTGTGTTTGCTTTCTCAACCCAGCCACAGGCAAAGTGGCTGCAGAGGCACTCTGGCAGCTTTTCAACAGATGTATTGGTTTTAGTTAAGCTTCCTGGAGCCCAAAGAATAGCCTTGGCTTGATTTGGAAGTTAAAAGAAAAAAAACCAAAACAAAACAATAAATTAAAGGTATTTTAGGTAAGGGGAGTTACAAAAACATAGGGAAGCGAAACAAAATACAAAATATGTATACAACTATTTTGGATGGAAATGGATGGAGAAAGATTCTGGAGGTGGTTGCTCCCTCCTCGTGTTTTGGCTGGCCACGTGGTGAAGCAGGAGCAGCAGGAAACCAGGATGCTGCTGGCAGGTGAGAGAGGGGTGAGAGAGGAATGAGAGAGGGATGAGAGAGGAATGAGAGAGGGATGGGAAGAGAACAGGAAGTTCCTCTGTCTTTATAGGGGTTCAAGGCAAGAAGTGGGAGTGAGCTAACCGCTGCACCTGGAGACCACCCTCAGGAGTCAGGGTGACCTGGGATCAGATTCAGGCCACTCCCCAGGAGGGGTTAACCCTTTACAGCAGGGCTTCAATGTAGACAGCTATTAGCAGCTGGCTACAAACTGTTGCTATAAAGTCACCTACTGGGTAACCCTGACAGATTTTGGCCAATGTAGAGGAAAAACAGGCAATGTGAATCTACAAAAAAAAAGGTAGCAAATGAAGGCTAAACTAATTTCAGAAAGTGCAGAGCCAAAGGCACAGCCTATTAGCAATGTTCCTGCACAGTCTGTCTTAACTTGCTTTCACCTCTCTCTTGTTTTCACTTTTCCTGCAAGGAAAAGCTGCCCTCGAGACCCACTGTGCTTAAAATTTTCCACTCCTCCGTGGTCTAGAATTTCAAATCTTCACATGTGTTTTTATAAGTTTGGAAGGAATTTTCTAGAGGCTGTGACACAAAATAACCACTGGGAAATTTATTAATTAAAAATATGTCTTGGATTTGAAATAGGAAAAGCTGATTTTCTTCCCCCCCCCCCCCCCCCCTTAAATTATTAAATTTGAAGTCAATTAAATCTATGAAGTAAGTTGTTTTTCCTAATGTTAAAATCCAAAGTCTTCCATGACACTTGGGATTCAGTATCAAGAACCAACCCATGGCATTTAGCAAATGCAAGTACAGATAACTTCTGTGTGCTTCACTAATAATAGGCTTGTACAAATATATATATTTTTTTTCCTTCAACCAAAGGAAAAGTCTCTGCCTAAAACAGAGCTGTGAGCAGGAACACTAAATTAAGTACATAAGAAATACTAATGAGTGAGATCAGGCCAGGCTGGATGAGGCCTTAAGTGACCTGATCTAGTGGGAGGTGTCCCTGCCCGTGGCAGGGGGTTGGAACTGGATGAGCTTTGAGGTCTCTTCCAACCTAAACCATTCTTTGATTCTATGAGATGCATCTTTGGAGCTTTTGAGACCTTTTCTTCTGGTTTTGTTTTGTTTGTTTGGATTTTATTTTATTTTTTTTTTTTTTAATAATAAAATAGAGGAGGTGGAAGGAGTAATTTAGTCATAAGTCCTGCAGGCTCTGCCCCTCTGCATGTTTCAGCTCACTGAGGGTAAATAAATGGAGACTTCATTCTCCCAGGGACACAGGTCAGATAGGAGCAGTAAGATCCAATGGTGAATGGTCTCTGTTGACTGCAGAGGCACCAAGAAAAGGCAGCACTGATTCCCCAGCCAGTTACAGGATTCATTTGCATCTCAGCTTTCTTCCTTATTTTATCCCCTGGCAGTTAAATCCACAAAAAGCCCTTGAGAAAACAGCCAGAAAAGGACTTCTGGTGCCCTTTTGCAAGCTGAGTGTTGTAACCCCAGCCCCAGGATGACCTTACTCTTTCTTAATTTTCTTTCTTCTCTATAAGATCTTTAATGCTGTCAGGGAAAAATGGGAAATCTCTGGTGGGAGGGTTTTGGGTGTACTTTTCTCTATCTGCACAGGGGATGTGTAGATAACTTTAGGTAAACTAAAGCTGTTTTTTTTATGTGGCATTGTTGGTGTAACGTGGTCCTGTGGGGTTTAGGTCACAAGTAGAGGAAGTCTTCATTTGTAGATTTAGTGCTCAGGCAGACCTTGGTGTCTTTGAGAGGTTTTAGGAGGTTGCATGCAAAGCAACAGAGAATTCCAGGTCTGTGGGGAATTTTTTATGGTAAAAGCCTACATGCCTCCTGGTTTGGGTAGGCTGAATACCTACGAGTTGTCACAGCTTCAGGAGTGGACATAGCATTTGGATTTCCTGGAAACCCTGCTCTAACCCCTTGTTTGGGTTTTCTGTTTTTCTGAAGTATGTGCACCTGTCCTGGATGTCCAAGAGGCCTGTTAGATATCCTGCCTTGCCCCACCCTTCTGCTGATGGGAAAAGCAAGGGCAGGAGGAAAACAAAGGCTTGGGCCATTATGTCCCTTCCCAAAGTGATCTACAGGTACCCACAAGTGTTTAGGTACTTGTGAGTGTCTTGCCCAAACAAGGGTGAGCAAGCCCTGGGGTCACCTAATATGGTCAGTTTGGCAAATGCCATTCTGACTGGTGAATCTCTGTGGCCAAAAGAGGCTTTGACCTCGGGCAACGAATATACATGGAGCTAAGCTGCAAGCAGTTCTGCTGCCTCTGCCCTGTCTCTGCCTCACTGTGTGCTGCTTTGCTCAGACAACCTGCTCTGCCTCACTGATCTTGGCTTGGCCAATGTGTTCTGCTCTGACTGCTGCTTCAGACCAGCTTAGCCCTGATGTTTTGGGCTTGAACTACCTGGAAACTTAAGTGCCTCAAGTTTCCCAGGAGAAGGCATTGAGTGTCTCAGGCCATGGTGAGCAGTGCCACTGACATCCTGCTCTCTGCACATCTGCAAGAGCTCCTGCCTGCACCTCAGCAAACCTCCATGCCAAGAGGAGCCAGGATCAGGTCAGAGCTCATCTGCTTGTTTCCCAGCACCCTGCTAGAGTCTGGGAAGATCCAGAAGCCTCTCAATGGCTCTCAAGATGGCAAACAGTTCCAAGACTGCCACAAAGGAGCCAGGGACTATCTCTGAATTCTACTCCACTGCTGTGAGTTGAACACTTTCCCTAGGGCTCCAGGGCTGCTGTGATTGTAATAGTGAGCCCTGCAATTTTTGATTATTTTCTTAAAGTGTCATCTAGTGGAGCAGTGTGGTTGAGTGGAGATGACTGTGCGTTCGCTTTTGAAGCATCTGAAGTCTTCACAGTGACAGAGAACTTCTTTCTTTCCAAGAAAGAAAGAAAAAAATAATTAAAAAAAAAAAGAAGAAAACAAACAGAAGAGAAGAATGAATCCTATTTTCATGATCTCTGTAGAGATTGAAATTGTGACACCTCTGTGCCAGGAACTGGAGATGCTGTGGCTGTGGAGGGCCATTCCTTTGTCACCATTTGGTCCCTGAGAGAGACCTTTTCTTGTACACGTGTGTGAGGAAGCTTTTGCTGTGTGGCTGCAGAGCCTCACCTGATGCCAATTTAAAGAGACAGGTGATTCCTTCAAGTTGGAAACTAATGTGCTGTAATTCCCCAAGGTATAAATTAATACCAAATATACGTCTAATAATATAAGGCATTAGACACAGAGAGCTCAGGCTCAGCAGCAGAGCTGTAGTGTTGAGTCCTTCTGTAATCAAAATATGCAGGCACCTCAAGGGAATATCTCAAGCTGGCTGATTACCCATTAAAAACTCAACCCTTTGATATAGGGCCGTAGAATGGATCACCCCACATGAAGAAGACTATTTTCAATTTCCTATATATGTGTGGGTCTTGGTTTGGCATGGGGTGGAGAAAGGAAGCCCTGTGATGGCAGCTCCATGCTGGGTAGATTTGGTTCCTCTCACAAAGCCATGTGTAAATGTGGAACAGGCTTTCCTGAGTTATTTTTATTTACTCAGAATCCTTTTGATGTTTTTACTGTCCTGCTTACCATTCTCTTTAGCTCAGATCATGGGCAGCATCAGGAGCAGTGCAGCCAGCAGGTTGAGGGAGGTGCTTCTCCTCTTCTACTCTGCTCTGGTGAGACCCCACCTGGAGTACTGCATCCAGTTCTGAAGCCCCTGGGACAAGAGGGATGTGGACATGCTGGAGTGTGTCCAGAGAAGGGCCACAAGGATGCTCAGAGGGCTGCAGCAGCTTTGCTATGAAGACAGATTGAAAAAGTTGGGGCTGTGCATTCTGGAGAAAAGGAGGCTCCCAGGTGACATTATTGTGGCCTTCCAGGATCTGAAGGAGACTTAAAAAAAGGTTGGGGAGGGACTTATTAGGCTATCAGGTAGTGACAGGACTAAGGGGAATGGAGCAAAGCTGGAGGTAGAATCATAGAATGGTTTAGGTTGGAAGGCATCTCAAAGACACCTCCCACTAGAACAGGTTGCTCAAGGCCTCATCCAGCCTAGTCCTAAACACCTCCTGGAAGGTTGTGGATCACAGAATGTGATGGAAAATCTTTGATGGCATTCTGTGATTCTGTGCTCCACAGCCTCCCTGGGCAGCCTGTGCCAGTGTCTCACCACCCTCACTGCAAACAACTTCTTCCTAACATCCAGTTTCAATCTCCCCTCTGCCAGTTTAAACCCATTCCTCCTCGTCCTGTCATTACCAGACCTTGTCAATAGTCCCTCCCCAGCCCTTCTGTAACCCCCTTCAGATCCTGCAAGGCCACTGCAAGGTCTCCTGGCAGCCTTCTCTTCTCCAGGCTGCAGAGCTCCAGCTCTCTCAGCCTGTCCTCTGAGCATCTTGGTGGCCTCCTCTGGACTCACTCCAGCAGTATAAAATATTTAAGTCCACTAGGACACCAGTAGGCTGTTTTTATCTAGCTACCTATTTTTAGGAGCCACGTTTCTGTGAGGTTGTTATCCCATGGCTGGCTAATGGGTTAAAAATGTCACTGAACAAACATTCATACGCAGGCAGTGCAATTACAGGAGCCTTTTTTTTTTTTTTTTTTCCTCAGGATCCCAGAATAAAATCACCTTCAATGAAGCTAATGCAAGAGATTAAAGGGCTGTTTGTTCAGGATAGATTTGTTTCTTAAATGGATTTTCCTGTCAGGGACTGAAGCAATCTTAGAAGTGCAACAACTGCCTGTACCCAGTGCTACCTGTAAGGCTGCTGGTGAGGAGGGATGAACTCCTCACAGGTTTTCAACAGAGACTGCCTGTCTTTACAAAAGATCAGTGAAACTTTGAGTTGCTGACTGCAAAGATGAAATTCCTGGCTGAAAATCTATGGCCTTTGTCATACCTGAGGTCAGACAGGATGATCACTTCTGAGTTGAAACCTACACACAGAAGTTCATGAAGCAAGAGTGGTCATCTCAGTGCAGCCTGCTGTGCCTAGTAGGCTGTTGTTCTCCTTCCTCTCCTCTTTAGACCTTAAGAACATGCTCATGAAATTTCTAGTTAAGTCTCAGCTGCATCCCAAATCTTGTCTGATCCCATGATCACAGCTTGGCTGTGTTCATTTGCAGCCACAAAACCTGGACACTAAAGTTAACTTTTTTTTTTCTTAAAGTCAAAAAAAGTCTTACTAGAGTTGAATGTTTGGGTACTCTACAAATGCTTTCTAGGGTGAAAGAAAGAACACAGAAGTTCATGCTTCTGCATAGGGAAAAAGTTCCTTTTGGCAAACACCATGGGGGTTTTTTTTTTTTGGTGATTGTGAAAAGCTGCTTTGATGGATCTAAGCCTGGAGGACATAGCAGAGTTGGTCTGGGTCTCGGTTTTGAATCACGCTTTAAACAATAACTTTAGGGTGTTATGTCTTGATATAATATACATAAGATTTTACCTTAGGGCAAAGATTGGACATGAGTCATATGGGACATTGTCAAGAAGAGTTAGCTTTGTCTGAAATTAGATTTATTTTATTGTAAATTTGCCTTAAATACGTATTGGTGCACTCACATGCACCTCCAAGTCTTCATTACCTACCTTCAGCATCCTTATGAGCAGATCAGGTACAGGCAAAGACTCATCTTTCTGCAAGGAGTAATGAGGTATCTTATAAATCAGGGAGGTGGTGATCATGACTTGTAAGCTGGAAAATCACTTTTGCTCTCTGAAAACGTGCTTTAATTCTTTGCCTAGTTGGCTGGAGTGGTTTCACCTAGAAACGCTGTAGAAAATCTGCTGCAGAACAGCAGAGAGAGAGTGTTTGGGGAAGTAAGGTGTCAGAAGTTCTGAGAAGGAGATTCCAGTGCCCAGCATATATGGTGGGTGGCTGGGGCAGTGCTCTGACTGCAAAAAGCCCTGGCTCAGGTAGACGTGCACTGAAGAGAACCATTCCCATCAAACAGATCTGGTACTGAGGCCTCTCAGAATTTTAGACCTTTTTACTTGAAAAGAGAGCAGATTTCCCCTGTATTTAGGGAAAATGTTCATAAGCTTGTGTAACTCTGGTGTGGAAGACAAAGCAATTTAACATCTCACAGTTCTTGCAGGTGGACTTGCCACCCTCCATTCAGCTTTCTGCAAATGGCCTCTCACTCCTTACCACATCAGAGCTTTTCTTTTTTTTAATTATTTTTAGGAGCTGTATTTCTATAAAAAACATCCTAATCCTTCTTTTTTTCCCTAGGCATCTGAATCAAGCAAAGGTGGAAGGAAGTGGGAAGAAGAGCACCTGGGCAACTTGTAAAAGGGTTGAGAGACCACAGATGCCTGCAAAACCTCAAGCTGCATTCAGGAACTGTTGCAAGCACGGCCTGAGGGTCAGGAAGACATCAAGGCAAAGGTTTTTTTCAGGTGTTTTTTGAGGTGAATGTTGCACTGCTCTGGTACAGTCCTGATGGGTGGAGTGTGGGCAAACTGCGAGCAGGATTTATTTGCTCTAAATGCATCAGTGTGTTTCTGAACAGGAGGGTGGTTACAGGGCAGCTTTACAGTAGGGATAAATGTTTTTCTGCCTAGTAAATGCGTATGTCAGTGGAATAGCTGTTGTTGTTGTTGGCATTAGGGTATAGAGAATAATAAGAAAAGAAGGAAAATATATTATGGATTTCTATTTCCCACTAATCTGGCACAAAGAAAAGTGTCACCAATTATTTACATAGCAAACAAAGAGTTGTAAAGGCTTAGAGGGAAATGACTTAATTCACTACTCACATAATTTCAGCTTTATTATTTAGAAGCTAATTTGAGACCAGCCTTTTTTTTTTTTTTTT
>VWZI01021156.1:2210103-2221020 GCA_013396835.1 Psilopogon haemacephalus | reverse complement strand
CTCCCTTCCCTTCCCTCCTCTCAGATCTCTCCTGTGAGCAATAAATGCATCCAAGTCTCTTTCTCTACCTCTTCCTTCTGTCTGGTTGCTCCAGATTTTTCCTGTGTTGCTGTGATTTTGTAAAAATCTAAGACTGTGAGGATCCTCAAATGAAAGGTTTTATGTAAGAGAAAGAGATTATTGCTATCAAGACATTATGATATTAAACCAGAAATTCTTTCCTTTGTGATCATCTCTTCCTTCCTTCCTGGATGCAGGTTTTTTGGCATCACAAACAAGCCTGGAGGTCACCCTGTGAATACTCCAAGACTGGGGCTTTGAACTGGCTTTGAAAACTAAGAAGCTTGGTGGATTTTTAGCACTTCCTGGGCTTTTCCACATGCCCCAGCACATCTCAGCATCGGAGCTATGCAATAAAGCATTCTTGTAATGAACTTTGGAACTTTTATCTAAGCATTTCCTGTCTTTTCTGTTTCTNATTTTCTGTCCAGCTTCATCTATTTTCTCTCCCTTTTTGGTCTCTTTTCCTGTCATTGATGGTTTTTTCTCTCTCTCTTTTTTTTTTTTTTTCTTTTCTTCTCTTCTCTTTCTCTTTTTATTTATATTTTTTTTTTCTTCTGCCAGAAATCTAATCTTTTCATGCTAACGGCATGGGATGTTCCACAGTTTTTACAACAGTCCTACACACACGATCAGATCTCACTGCACCCTCAGTCTTTCTCCTCCTCTTCCCCCTCACTGCACACCCTGCGTGGCCCCCAGCTCACCGTCGGCACCCCTGGGTGCTCAGATCACACCTGGAACCCTCTCACCGACCCCTTTCAAGGTTTTGGGGGAGAGACGAAAACACACTTGTCCCTTGAGTGAAAGAGGAAGTTCAGCAAGTCAAAACCTTGTCCCTGTGGATGTGGTTGGGGTGATCAGCTTGTCAGGAGCGCGTGTTGGTACCTGCAGCAGCGCAGAGGCAGGCAGGAGGTCTAACACATCCCACCACAGCAGCGTCAGAAAGGAAGGGAAGCAGAACTTGCCAGCAGCATAGCTCAGCCAGGAGGTGAAACCAGTGAAGTCCTGCAGCACATGGGAGCAGGTATGCTAGCAGGGGCCGTGCAGTGCTTTGTGCTTTCAGGAGAACACACTTTAAGCCAACAAACAAAAAATAACAGGGCTTAAAGAACAAATGCATTTGAAGCAACCAACAAATAGTGGCAGGGTTAAAGAATTAAATGGCTGCTGGATCACCTCGTTCAGAGCTGCCTGTAGGTCCTCTGATGGTACCTTTGCCTGGCAAAACTCTTCTGGCCAATTTTCAGGTTTTTGTGGTGTTGACAGCTTCCGACAGGTTTTGGAGCCAAGTGTGGTGCTATGAGATGTTGTTTATTTTAGAGGAGAGAATTTGTTCGTGCTTGTAGGAAAGTTAAGGAAGAACCCAAACGTGAGCCCTGCAGTCCACAGGGGTGTGGCCTTGGGCCAGATTGAGTATTTTTGGCATGAACACTAAAAATCTTGTGTAAAAAAAAAAAATATTAAAATCATATCCTGTGGCTTTTGCACTTCCATTATATTAAACTGATTTTTTCCTTTACACGCAGTGGGATTTCAAATTAATTTGTAATTATACACACTGCGAGAGGATGAGAAAGAAATGACCCAATTACAGACCAAAAGGATGCCCTACAGCTATCATCCAATTACCCCAACCATCTGAGCTCCTAAGAAAAATGATGGGCTTAATCCTCTCTTGGTCACATCTAGTTGTAATTTGCCACTGAAAGCTGTAATTTCACTTTAGATATCCATTCACATAACACAAAACTCTGTACTGATGTGACTTAGAAGGGAAACGTAACGAGAATGGCCACACTCACAAATGTCCTAATAGCCTTTGGTCTTCTGCACACACTCTGTGACCATTGGATGAGGGAGAAAATCATAGCTTGGCTGTTGTGCCCCCCCAGATGGTACCAATTAGCTACAATTAGGCAGATAGAAAAGCTTTTAAGCTAATGGAAACCCCTGAAATGCTCAACAAGTGCAACCCATCTCCCAGTTTCAACCTTCTCTTTCAGCAATGGATGAAGAGATCCTGGAGAGCTACTTCATAGCTTCAGTTAAAATGTGAGTTAAGATGCAGCTTTCTAACCTCTTTTTACCTCTGCTCTTAATTCAATATTCTCAAGTTTACAGTGTTTTCACTAAAATCTGGTAGGAAGAATAATTAAGGTGAAGAAAGGGACATGGTACAGAAGAAGGCAGTTCTTTCTAAACTATCTAGTTTTGTGCTTTATTGGCAGTTGCATAACCTATTTACACCTTAACCCCAAATGCCTTCTCACTTTTTTGGCAAGTTAAAAGAAGGCTTGAAGTGAAATATTAGCAGAAATGCCTGTACTGATATGCAGCTACAAAGCAGTGGAGGTGGTTTGTAATATAGAGTGGGGTGAAGGGAATTTCACTCATTGCTAGAGGAGGAAGAGCTGGTAGTCAACCAGTCCAGTAAGGAGAGCATTGGCAAGCAAGCCAGGAAGGGACTTTTTACAGGGCTTGTAGTGATAGGACTGTGTACAGTTCTGCAGCTCCCAGCATGGGAAGGACATGGAAGCAGAAAGCAAATACCCATTTAGCTCTCCTGTCTTTTCTTCAACCAAAGGTAGAGCTGAAACTCCTGCCCAGGCCAGGAGAGAGCAGGGCTCCTTTGGACCTGGAGAGCAGGAAGGAGTTCCCAAAACTTCTGTCTCCGTTGAGGACCCAGGGTTGAATTGTTTGAGTTTATGCTCTGCTGGAACTTCTTTCATGAAGGGTTTCAGAGCTGTCTTGTTGCTTCCCGACCTAAGCTTTTTAGGAAAAGAGTAAGAGAAGGAAGGAGAAGAGAAACCACATTTTTTTTTTTAGGCATGCAAACTCTTCCTCAGCAACTTGTTCACCCACTAAACCCTGTGTATCCCTAGGCCATTGTGGCTACAACCACATCCATTTTCCACATGCCTCACGGCCAAAACAATTTTTAGGGCAGAGAATTAAAATTGCTGCTGGCTTTGGTTTGGTTTTGGCTGAAAATATCTGCCTGTGTTTTGAAAGTTTCAGGCTGAAGCTGCAGAACTCCTTTATAGACCCAGCTAAAAATATGTGAGGGGGTTACCTTTAATGTAGAATGGTGGTTGCTCCTAGGAGCTTAAACTCGAGGCTAGAAGAGTTCAGAGTGGAAACTTCTGCTTTTCATTAGAAAATCTCACTGCAGCAGACATAGCTCCACTGGATTTAGCTATGTTCTACTGGTTTTGTAATCCATCTCTCCTATAAGTTTGTATTTCTCTGTTTGGATCTCTGTATTTTGAAATATTATGTTCATTTCTGCCTATGAAACACTTTTAAAATGGCATTTTATTTTTATATTAATTAAGTGGTCTGACTGCTGACCTCTGCTACATAAACAGCTTCCTAATTTATAGAGGAAGAGAAAGAAGAAGAAGGAGGCAGTATCTTATACACGGAGGTGGATTATTCATTATCATTACTGATAGAATACTGGACTAATTTTAAGGCAAACAAAACAAGTGACATGGAGACCCACACACCAGATGTAAAACCATCTGAATGAGTCACAGAATGGTCCTGTGAGCTTAAGATCATCAATTTAGTGAAAGTATCTGACGTGGCAAGTTTGATCATCTTTCTGCCAAATAAGAGAATAAACATTCCCAGAAGGCACTGACTTAATTTTACCTTAATCTTATAATTGTATTGTGTGTGTGGATGTGTCTCAGTGTACCTTTAGATTCTGATCCTAACTCCTCAGGTGCTCACTTCCCTAAGAGAATCATCTAATGCCTTTGGCATCTTGGTATCTGATTACTAAGAACTTTCCCATCTCTGCATTGTCCAGACTGCAGTTAGAAGCAAATCTGCATCTTACCCCCAAACCCCAAATGAATGCATTACTCAAACATATCTATTTTTTTGTTTTGAAGTAATGAGACATGAGGTGGAATTCACCTGACTAAATACAAAAATCTATATATCATAGAATCAGTCAGGTTGGAAGAGAGCTCCAAGCTCATCCAGTCCAACCTAGCATCCAGCCCTAGCCAATCAACCAGACCATGGCACTGAGTGCCCCATCCAGGCTTTGCTTCAACACCTCCAGGGATGGGGACTCCACCACCTCCCTGGGCAGCCCATTCCAATGCCAATCACTCTCTCTGTCAACAACTTCTTCCTCATGTCCAGCCTGAACCTGCTCTGGCAAAGCTTGAGGCTGTGTCCTCTTGTTCTGTCCCTGAGTGCCTGGAAGCAGAGCCCAACCCCAGCTGGCTACAACCTCAGGTAGCTGCAGAGAGCAATGAGCTCTGCCCTGAGCCTCCTCTTCTGCAGGCTAGCAGAGATTCCTGTGAGCTTGGGTTCTGAGTGTCTCAGACTCTCCTCATAGTCAGTGCTGTGATTTACCTCCCTCTGTGCTAGCTGTGTTAAACAGGCCAATTGGGCTCTAAGTATTGAGATTAGAAAATTGCAGCATCTAGACACTGGGTAAAACAAACATCATCCTGACTTCTAGTGCAGTAAGGTTACACTGTGGTGCACTACAAAAGTCCAAAACAAATTGCAGAAGAAAAGGGAAAAATATCTGGCAACATACCTTAGCTTTATTTGGGTGTGTTTGCTATGTACTGAAACTTACAGGAAATATTATTGTTATTTAGTTATAAACATGCATTATTGGTCCTATTTATTTATTTACAGTTCCCTTTTGAGCCTGAAGAAATTTAAAATTACGAACTTTTAAAAGCAAAGTTTCCGAAGGAATAAGCAGAAGGTCTTGATGTTGGAGGGAGTTCAGAGAGGACTGACGTGAGTGATTAAGAGGTACAGAGAAATTGATTTATGAAGAAAGATTAAAGGAGCAAAATATGTATACTCTAAGTTAACTAAGTAATGTGTAAGAAGCAACATGATAGCTGTCTTCAAATATTTAATGCATATAAATACCAAGAATGGAGAGGAAATGAGTATTTAGGTAAAATTCAGTGGGAGAATGTTCTGACATTGAAGTCAGATATTGTCTTGCTTCAGTACTGCCAGGGGATACCTGTGTGCTGCAAGAGAACTGAAGCTGAGAGGTGAGTTTTATACAGCATGAGAGGTAGGAAGGCAAAAGGGTCTCACAGAAATTATTAAATATCATCGTGGGTTGCAGTAGTGAATGACAAAAAATTCTGTAGTGTAACGCCACACATTCAGCACTAAATCGATGAGGGAATCTAGGTTTTGTGAGTTTTTCTTTTCCCACAGGAAAAAAAAACCAAACAAACACCAAACATTATGAAAAAATCGTGGCGAGTGAAGTGATCAAGTTGCTGACCTAAAGAACGAACGAGTTCCTTTTTGTATGCTCTGCCAGCATCCAAAGAACTGCTGGCCACATTAAAAACGGTTTACTCACAATCTGCTGCATGCCTTGACACATTGTACAGCTTTTAATAATTAGGGGAAAGGAAGTTCTCTAGCAAGAACTTTGCCATAATGTTGGAAATGTAAATTATGTGTTCCAGCACTGCATAGACTGTGATGATGTGGCCAGGAGTGGTATTTCTGTTGATCAGATTAACTCTGCTGGTGAACTATCAGGAGATTATGTGGCTGGGGGGAAAGGATTTCACACAGAGGCCGAGCAGATAGGAACTCAAATGGGATGAAAGAGCTGTTGTAGGACCATGCACCTGGATCTGCTGGAGGGAGGAAAACAGAGCTACCTTCAGCGTGGTGTGGATGATTCTGCTTTGTGAGAGATGCAATCCCAAGCACAAATCCAGGCTGGGTGGTGAGTGGCTGGAGAGCAGCTCTGATGAACGGGACCTGGGGGTCTGGGTGGATGAGAAGCTCAACATGAGCCTGCAGTGTGCACACACAGCCCAGACAGCAACTGTGTGCTGGGCTGCAGCAAGAGAGGCATTACCAGCAGGGCAAGGGAGGGGATTGTGCCCCTTTACTCTGCTCTTGTCAGACCCCACCTGGAGTACTGTGTGCAGTTCTGGAGCCCCCAGCACAGGAAGGACATGGAACTGCTGGAGAGAGTCCAGAGGAGGCCACAAAGATGATCAGAGGGCTGGAGCACCTCTGCTATGGGGACAGGCTGAGAGAGTTGGGGCTTTTCAGCCTGGAGAAGAGAAGGCTGCCAGGAGACTTTATAGCAGCCTACCAGTATCTGAGGGGGGCTACAGGAGGGCTGGGGAGGGACTGTTCACAAGGTCTTGTAATGACAGGACGAGGGGGAATGGGTTCAAATTGGCAGAGGGGAGATTTGAACGGGATGTTAGGAAGAAATTCTTCACAGTGAGGGTGGTGAGGCACTGGAACAGGTTGCCCAGGGAGGTTGTGTCTGCTCCCTGCCTGGATGTGTTCAAGGCCAGGCTGGATGAGGTCTTGAGCGTCCTGATCTAGTGGGAGGTGTCCCTGCCTGTGGCAGGGGGTTGGAACTGGATGATCTTTGAGGTCTCTTCCAACCTAGATCATTCTATGATTCTATGATGGTGTGGCTGTAGAGCTGTGCAGAGCTCAGACCCTCCCCTTTGCCATGGGATGTGTCTAGTCCTGTAGTAGAAATTTGTTTAAAAGAGTTGACTGAACAATCCTCCTTCTGCAATCATTTGTACAGTTTGTCAGAAGAGGATTCAAATATTGTCAATCATCTTGAAATCTAACCAGTTTACAGCTCGTGCTCTGAACCTCTCCTTTTGATCTTTTTGCCTCAAGAATGCAACTGCATGAGAAACGCATTAATAAACTTTAAAGCAAATGATACGTGTCAGAATGTCTGAAAAAAAACCCCAAAACAACAACCCACAAACTGAAGTGTTCCATGTGAAAGTAATTCAGAAAAGAATGACTTATTGGAGCTGGAACTGACTCACCTTTGAAAGGTGATTCTGGACCTTAGTCTCCAGCTTAGAAATATGTTTGAATCATCCAGCTTCCAGGGGCTGAAGCCTAGGGATTTCACTCAGTTCCATCCTTAATGCTGAAGGAGAAGCCAGCAGCAGCAGCAGGGCTTGTGTTCCAGATTGGTCTTGGCACTTACACCAGTGCCATTTGTGTATATGAATATATATATATAAACAAATCAAATATTGATAGTGAAGTGATGATGGCTACGTAAACCTAGGACAGCAGGAAGCCTGTTTATAGGCATTTTTTCAATTCATAACCACATTTTCAAGAATTTCCTGTCTTTTGTTTTAGCCAGACACACCGGGACTATTTTAAAGCCCTTTTATTTGTGTGTTCTGTTTCCTTCGCATTTGTTTGAGCAGGGGAGGATGGTGGCAGAAGAGGAGTCTCCAAGTAAGGTTTACAATGTTTATGAAGCTAGGCTGTGTGGCAATTCCCTTTTGTGCATTTAAGGCAACCATAAAAAATGCAGGCAGCCTATTTTGACGTGTTTGAAATGGTTGTGTAAACAGCTGCTGCTGATAAAGCACTGCGAGTCATTATTTAAAGACAATGCATCATCATTCTTTCTTTGGAGGCACTCTGCACCTCTGTTGTGGGCATTATTTACAGGCTGCCTTGTAAAGGCTTCACAAGGCTACTCTGCTGTGCCTTCCCATCACCATGTTTCAAAAGTAATGGTCTCACCACCCTTCCCCCCCCCATGTAAACTCTGGAACAAAAAAGGAGAGTCCAACTGTCTTTGTGTGTAAACCAGGCTTGTTTACAAGCCCCCACCAGTAAGCTTTGTTTGTAATGGGCATTATGACCAGGCAGATTTCCAGGCAATGCACATTGAACTTTTTTTTTTTTTTTTTTTTTTCCTCCAAGAAAATGGCTAAAAAGAAATTTCAGAGCTGTTTGAGATTCGTCTTTTGCTTTTCTCAACTTTCCCCATCTCTCTGCTTATTAAATACCCTTAAAACCGTTTGCACTGGAAACATCTCCACGTGGTTGCCTTTGTTAATGCGGATTACAGGGCTGTGATCTCCTGCACATTGTTGAATTTGTCATCAGTTCTGCACTTCTCCTGAAGGAAAAAAAAAAGCAGTATTTCTTCCTGTAGCAATGGGGATGGTTCTCATCTCTGTAGTTTGGGAATCTGAAAATGATGCACTGTAAAGACAGGGAATCTAAACCACATTCATTCTGGCATCATAAAAGATAACAGAGAAAATACAAAAAAAGAAATTCTGGGGCCCAGAAGGACAGATTCGTGTTTGTATGCACTCCAACACTTGTTTTAAGGTAAATTTAGAACACCCAGCAAACTGTTCATTTTAAATGGCAAAGAGTTTCTCATATTTTAGCAGAGGCTAGAGAAGAAAATAAGTTTAATTTTTATATATACACAGAGACACTTAAAGGGCCACGAATGATTTCCAGAATGACAGTTTCCTCTCAGTCCAATTAGCTGAACTGAATGTGGCTGTGTTGTTGTAGTGCTCAGGGCTCTGACTGCACATAAAAACTTCCAAATCCTAACACGTGGTGTTTCCATCCCAAACAAAAGGAGAATTATTAAAACACGGTGGGATTTCACGTAGGATTGGCAGGCAGCTTAGGTGGCAATAATTTAACACTTGCACCATGAAATCAAAATTTACATTCACTTGGTGTAATTCATCAGACCAACAGCAGACAGTTGTATTTTTTTTTTTTTTAATGAGGGCAAGGAGACTTAATTACTTCAGTTTAACTCAAAACACCTTTCCTTTGCTTGCTGACACAGGCTATAGTCCTGGTTCCAGTTAGATGTAGATACTTGGTTGTATATACTTTGGGAGACTGCTTTCACAGAACCACACACAACTGTCAGGGTTGGAAGGGACCACAAGGATCAGCCAGTTCCAACACCTGTACTATGAGCAGGGGCACCTCACACTAGATCAGCTTGCTCATCCAGCCTGGCCTTAAAAACTTCCAGGGAGGAGGCTTCCACCACCTCCCTGGGCAACCCCTTCCAGGCTCTCACCACCCTCATGCTGAATAACTTCTTCCTATCATCCACTCTGAATCTCTCCATTTCCAGCTTTGTTCCATTCCCTCCAGTCCTATCACTGCCTGACAGCCTAAAAAGTCCCTCCCCAGCTTTCTTGTAGCCCCCTTAAGATACTGCAAGGTCACAATAAGGTCACCCAAGGATATGGATTACTTATTTCTTTATCTAGGTAAGCAAGCTCATATATGGACACCTTATGCCCAATACTTTACATTCAAGTACTTCCATCTACAAATCTCAGTCTCCCCTCCTGCAGCTTGGATCCGTTTCCCCCCAGTCCTATCACTGTCTGACACCCTAACAAGTCCCTCTCCAGCTTTCCTGTAGGTCGCCTTCAGGTACTGGAAGGCCACAATAAGGTCTCTTTGGAGCTTTCTCTTCTCCAGACTGAACAACCCCAACTCTCCCTGTCCTCACAGCCCTCTCCACATTCTCCATGGCTCTGGTTGAAGGCACCCAGCTTTCTCCTGACCGTGAACTACCGTAGGGATTCCAAGCAATCTGTGCAAATTCCAGCTGCCCATAAATCATTCATCTCTGGCAAAGGCAAGTGTGATGGCTGCTATAAACATTTCAAGGAAGCTGCCAAAACCTTCAGCATGGTATCCTTCTGCACAGAGTGTATACAAATGACACTACCATTTCTTCTCACAAATTCTTTCCTTTAGCCATGATTCCTGCTGTATTGCATTACTGTCTAGAAAATGAATGCTGTAGAAGCGAGCCATGGCTCAGCAGACACAAGCTGCAAAAATACATTTGATTTATGCTGCCATGGAGTCTGGTAGGACAGAATCACCAGGTTTTCATCCAGAAGTATATATATTTTTTTTTCCCCTGGCAGTTGAGAGAGAAACTTGCAGATAGAATGCAATCTTGAGGCTGCTTACACATCTAGCAAGGTGTATATATAAGTTAAATAAAAGAAGGTGGAACCTCCTGTGTTCTAGCTTGTACCCATTGTTCCTTATCTAATCGCTGGCACCACTGAAAAGAGCCTGGCACCTTCATCTTGACACTCACCCATCTCAGACATTGATCAGATCCCCTCTCAGCCTTCTCTTCTGCAGACTAAACAGCCCCAGGGCTCTCAGCCTTTCTTCACAGCAGAGATGTTCAAGTCCCCCAGTCATCCTTGCAGCTCTCTGTTGAAGCCTCTCCAGCAGATCCCTCTCTCTCTTAAATTGGGGAGCCCAAAACTGGGCGCAGTATTCCAGGTGTGGTCTCTCCAGGGCAAGGTAGAGGGGGAACAGAGAATGAAGCTTAGTGAGGTAACACTCTTGTGTAGTAGAGATGAGGAAGACTGCAAATGTGGGAGGAGAGTCATTAGAGCAAATTCTAGGCTAGTAGTCTATCACACCTATGCTTTAACTTAATTAATTAGGGAGCTTTTGAAGTATTTTTCCTTGGATTTGCGTATTTGTCTGTTTCAAGAAGGAATAAGCAGCAGATTTGTCTCAATTTCATTATCTCAGTATTGTAAGGTGTGCTATCTCTGCCCAGGAATGCATTTTCCCTTTGCTGCCTGCATGAGGACTCTGAAGCAGTAGATCTGGAGTTCAGTGCGGTGGAAATGATTCCCATCACTTTTGGCCTTATAAGCCTCTCCTGATCAGAATTTAAAGGCTAAACACAACTCTCAGGGGTGGGAGGAAGGGGAGGAGAAAGAGAAATCCTCCTGCAAGCAGCCTTTTTGTCTCTACCCTTGCAATGGGAAATGCAGATGTTGCAGGAGTGCACATCTGGGACAGCAGTTCCGTATTTTTGACAGAGACTGATTTTCGACGCTTTTCCGCTAAGTGGCTTAAAAAATCCACTTCTTTGCCCTGCCTGAAACCCAGGGTTTTGGAAATAAAATCAGTTGCTGATCTTGCAGACTACATCGTTGTGCTTCTTTCCTTTTTTTTTTTTTTTTTTTTTCCAGGTTTTTTTTTTGG
>VWZI01021156.1:2186114-2201135 GCA_013396835.1 Psilopogon haemacephalus | reverse complement strand
AAACAAAAGGGGGAAAAAAAAAAACTCCGGCAAAAAAAAAAAAAAAAAAAAAAAGCAGCTCTGTAGGTTAAAAATGCAAAGAGATGAGCAGGGGACTCTGAATAAGAATGAGAGATGGAGTTGAAAGATGTGCAAAAGAACTCAGCTGTTGCTTTTAAAACAGGCATTTTTTTTTTCAATCTTTCCTAAACTGCATAATTGCTGAAAGGAAACCCCCAGACAGAGGACAGACAATAGAGGTTGTTGATTTAAAAAAAAAAAAATTAAAAAAAAAAATCATTGAGAGTTGGGAGCTAGACCTGCTTCTGGGACTGTCTCACTGCCCTCTGTCCAACGCTGCCAGTCTGCAGCAGCTGTGTGTGAGCCTTTCCCTGCTCCAAAATTGCTGCTAACAGCTGGGGGGATGACTCCCTTCCCCCTTCCCCTCCTCCTGCCACAGAACAGTCAGTATAAAATTTGTCCAGTGCAGCTGAGAGAGATAACAAAAAGCCTTTTCACTGTTTCTGTACTGCCATATAGGTAACTAAACTGGAAGTATTTCTTATTTCTAGCAGAAAAACATAGAGAGCAATAAATTTTGGAATTAGAAGGAGCTTTGCTTCGAGTGCCTCCTCCAGTGTGGAGCTTTGCAGATGCACCAGACAGGTTTTGCAGCTTGGATAGGCAACAAAGAGTGATACTGTGCAGGCATGGGAATGACTGGTTTGGCTGTATGAAAAAGTTGCCAGATGCAGGAAGTGTAGCTCACTTGATTGCTCCAAGGGTCTTCAGGGAAACCATTGGAGTACTGCATACCAGCAGGCTGTTTGCTTCAGTGTGCCTGCAAACAAATGGCTTATGTGATGGAAAGGTAGTACCTGAGAGCACTGCTCTCATCCAGGAACAGCTGAATCAAGGACAACTCCACTAGAAGCCTGTCCTACTGCTGTGGTAGAAACCAAAAGTCACACTTAGGAGTGAAGATCAGCACCATAATATTTCTTTTTACCTCTCCAGCTGAGCCTTGGGACACCATTCTCAGCAGAGTTGTTTCTTAGTTCTCAAGGTGGAGATGCAGATTTACCTCAGCCTTTATCAGGTTTAGATTTACATTAACAAAGGAGTTAGTTTCATTAAAAAAAAAACAACCACAAAACACCACTTTTTTCCCCAGAATCCTCCATCATGACCCCACTTTTTGTATAACTACTCCTTGATTTTATATGGTCCTTAGAGAGGCAGAGCAAAGCAGCATTTATATTTAAGTCATTCTGGAAAGCAGGTCAGTTCTCTCTCCATCTGCTTCTTCCCACTGGGCCCACTACACTGCTTTCCTGCTTGAGGAGCTCTGGTGTTAGAGCTCCGGAAGAATCAGCATCCTGGAGCTGGGTTTCCTATGGAAACTTGACTTCCCCGAGGAGACAGGGAAGGAGCACTGACGAAACAGAGAAACCATGTTCTAGTCTGCTGGAGCAGCTCAGAAGAGAGCTCAGAGTGCTGGAAAAGCACTCTGCCAGCCTGCAGCAGCCCAAGGCTGTGCCTATCTGCATCCTGCAGCAGCAAAACTCTGTGCATGGCAGTGTCCTGTGGCATGTGTGTGTGGAAAAGATGCAGCATCCTGGCTTTGGAGAGGCCTTTTGCACCTGCTGATACAGAGGAGATCTTTGGCACTTAGCAAGTGTGCGTCCAGCAGATCAAGGGAGGTTCTCCTCCACCTCTACTCTGCCCTGATGAGACCTCATCTTGAGTACTGCCTTCAGTTTTGGGCTCCCCAGCTTAAGAGGGAGAGGGATCTGCTGGAGAGGGTCCAGCAGAGGGCTACAAGGATGCTGAGGGGACTGCAGCACTGCCTGGGGAGGAGAGGCTGAGGGACCTGGGACTGCATAGTCTGCAGAAGAAAAGACTTAGAGGGGATCTAAGAAACGTTTCTAAATATTTGAGGGCTGGGGGTCAGGAAGGGGGGGGACAGGCTCTGCTCACTGCTCCCTGGGATAGGCCAAGGAGCAATGGATGGAAGCTGCAGCACAGGAGGTTGCAGCTCAGCACAAGAGGCAACTTCTTGCCTGTGTGGGTCCCAGAGCACTGGCACAGGCTGCCCAGAGAGGTTGTGGAGTCTCCTTGTCTGGAGCCTTTGCAGACCTGTCTGAATGTGTTCCTGTGTGATCTGAGCTCTTTGGGTCCCTTCCAACTCTTGACATCCTGTAAGCCTGTGAACCCCAGAAGAGAGAGATTTCCCCACAGCAGATGTCTTTTCTGCCCTGCCACCTCCTTCTCCCACTTAATTAGGCTTTCTCCTGGGTAGTGACTATTTTGTCTTCTGGTGTTGGATGGAGGTGTTTCAAGAGATTGTCAAGATCAGTAAGACTGCACCAGCTTCATTAGTCTCTCCTGTAACTCCCCTTGGGGTGTGAAGTCATATTTTGATTGGAGATTTCCCTTGCAGTCTTACTCTTGGAAGGTGGTCTGGGCTCAAGGACATTAAGATCTGCATATGGGAACCTGGGGATATAATTATAAAAGTTGCTTCAATAGTTCTCTCTTCCCATCAGCATAAAAAATATCAATGTCTTGTCATTGTCTGCCCTCCTTGGGTTACCTCTGCTGTGTCTGTCACTGTGTATTACTTGTTCTTCAGCCAGAAGCAATGAACAGGTTCTGTAGGACTTACCACCCTGTATTCAGCTTAGAAGGCAGTTTGTGGCCAGATGATGGAAGTGTTTATCGTATTGGTTATGATTCTCTTTAAGTGCCTAGCTTCAAATCGTGGCAGTTTTATCAGAGTAAACAGCCAGGTCCTAGGCTGAGCCCTCTGGGAAGCACATCTGCTGCTCTCTGTGCCTGCAGTGCTGCAGCTGGCACTGGTAGCTAACAGCAGCCAGGGGGTAATAAAACACACAAAGATGAGTGCAAGCTGCTTCTGAGACAGCTTTTTGAAGGTGAGGTGGTCTTTATTTACCATTTTAACTTTTCCCTCAGCAATGAGGCCACCTCGCTAGATTGCTCATTAATCTGAAAGCATCCTGAGTGATCCAGGGTTTTGGGCCCTTCAGCTGGGTGAGGGATCCTTAGTGACAGGCTGATTTTTATTTTTTTTTTTTTTCCTGTTGGTGACAGCAAAAAAGCAGAGAGGAGGCTGCCAAAATGGGGGAGACTGAAATCACAATGAACCTGCACAGTTGCATAGCAATTGTTGATCTTTCTAAATGTCATCCCTCTGTGTTATTGGTACAAATTCATATGCTGAATCAGGAACACTATGGCCAGCAAGGAGGTTATTCTGCCCCCGTGCTCAGCACTGCTCAGGCCACACCTTGAGTGCTGTGTCCAGTTCTGGATCCCTCAACTCAAGAGAGATGTTGAGGTGCTGGAAGGTGTCCAGAGAAGGGCAGCAAGGCTGGGGAGGGGCCTGGAGCACAGCCCCAAGAGGAGAGGCTGAGGGAGCTGGGGGTGTGCACACTGCTTACCTTTCAGACAAGGAGTGCAAATCAAGCTGAATATGTGAGTGGACTTTATCCCACAGCCATGAATTGCTGCTCACCAGCTGGAAACCAGACAGTAGTTCTGGATGATGCATATCTGTCAGCTCTGAACTCTGTCGTCCAGATGAGCTGCCTGTTAATTAGGTATAAACCTGTGAACAGCCCTCAGGTGGCTCTAGACTGAAAGCATCACTGTTGAGCAAGGCAACAAATGGCTTCCAGAGGTGATGTCAGCCAAAAGAGTGCTTGTCCTACAGGACACTTGCTCTGGTTGTCTTTCCCCCTTGCTGTTGATGGGCAGAATTCCTGGGAGGCTTACACTTCTTAGGCACTTGTGTTAGAGCTGGTGTTTCCTAAGACCACCCAACTCTCTCCTCTTCAAAAGCACTGACTTACCTTCCTTGTTTCACTTTTAAGCAGTAAGTCTTCCATCATCACCAGAGCTATAGCCTGCCTTTTTTGTATGTATAAAAGAAGAAGAAAAAAAAAAAAGGAATTGATTTTCTTTCTTTTATTGTCCATCTACTTCCTTGACTGTTAAGGGTGCAATAGTTCCTGTGAAAGTTTAAGGAGATGTTTCCCTTTTATAGAAATCCATATGACAGTTAAGGAGCTGCTCTAGAATCTCTTTCTCTGCTGCAAAATGCCAAAACAGTTTCTCCACCAGAGACCTCACTTCTGGCAAATGATTCCAGTTACAAGCCTGGGAGACTTTTTAAGGTCCTCTATACAACAAACTTGACAGGATCTGTTTAAATATATGAGCAAGATATGCTGCTGGTGAGGCAAGAACTTGTTTAATAACTTTATTCCACCCTGTCATAACCCTCCTATTCAGAACCTGAGGATTTTAATGCTAATACCAAGAGAAGCTGAGGAGATTCACAATGCTAAGCAAAGAATTATTGATGTTCATCCTCTAAGCGGTCTGAAAATAAACCAACTATTTCTGAAGTTAGTCAACAGCAGCTTCCAGTAGGACTTCGGTTAACACGAGCTCACAAATATTTTAAGTCCCAAGTATATAATGAGTGCAAAATTGACTTTGAATGATGATTTCTGTGACTTAGACGTGACTGAATGTGAGGGAAAGAATGTGTTGTTGCTTGGCGCTGTTATTGTTACTTCCACCAGTAGCAAACACATCTAAATTTGGGAATACAGAATTTGTTTCGGAGGAAAAAAAGGAATATAAAGAAGGGTGAGCACTGGAAACTGCCTCCTCCACCCAAGTCAGAATCCTAAGTGGTAAATGCCTGCTTTGAGAGAGTTTATACTGAGTGATGTGCATTTGAAATGAGCAGTGTGAATGCAACTAGACACAGTTGTAGATCACAGAATTACAGCAACGTGCAGGTTGGCAAAGCCCCTCAGGATCACCAAGCCCAACCTAGAACCCTACTCTACAAGATTCACCTTCAACCATAGCTCCAAGTACCACATCCAAACCACCCTGAAACACAGCCAGGCTGGGGGACTCCACCACCTCCCTGGGCAGCTCATTCCAGTCCCTCACCACTCTCTCTGTGGTCTTTTTCCTAATGTCCAATCTAAACCTCCCCAGCCTCAGCTTGAGGCCATTCCCCCTTGTTCTGTCTGCAATTCCTTGTGAACAGAGCCCAGCAGCAGCCTCTCCACTATGTCCTTTCAGGTAGCTGCAGAGCAATCATGTCCCCTCTCTGCCTTCTCTTCCTCAACAAACCATCCCCAGCTCCCTCAGTTGCTCCTCACAGGATGATGCAGTGTACTCTTTACACAATGTTATTGCCTATGTCTGTGGAAGTAGGATGGGACAAACAATACTTCCAGTGATGTGAGATGAGAACCCTGCAAAATGCTGCCAGAAGGCTGGATGTGTGTGCAAGAGCAGCGCTGAGGCTCCTTGGCTCCTTCACCAGCCTTGCCAGCACTGCACAGTTTCTTAAAGGTTTTCTTTGACTGTGCTGTGACTTGAATTTGTGCTGCTGAGTAATTTCTGTTCCATCCGTAAATGTGAACGGGAGGTTGACTTTTGTAGGAACCACATCAGTCCAGGCTGAGTACTTTAAAACCTCCTCCTACTTCCCCAGCTCTGAGCAGCACGGAATGCTGTTAGCAAAGTTCTTCAGCTCCTTCTAATCCTAAAGGGAATTTCGTATGGCAGTAAAAGGTCAGGGTATTTATTATTAGGGCTGCTCAATTTGCATTGGAGGAAAGGATTTCACAGCTATATTTCTAAAGATTTTAAGTTAGCTAAACAATGGCAGCCATTGTTGACATCAGGAAGCACTGGCAGCAGACATTTAGCAACCAGAGCTATATATTATGTATGCTGTGCAAACCTTTACTCTGATGCTAAATGGCACTTTAAGATGCCATCAGTGTTACACCATATAATTCTCACAGAAGCTCCATTGTATGCACAGAAGCCTTCAACAGCTTGCACTGCCATTCCTGGAATGGTCCTGGACAAGACAACCTTTTTTTTGGGGAGTACATTTTATCTGTGGCCAGACCTAGAGAGTTTGATAGCAGTAATTCAAGAGAGGCAAGAGTTATTGCAGATGGAATGGCAAATTTCCTGAGAGGATTCTGCCTTCTGCTGTGGGCTATCTCACTCAGACCTCCCACAGAGTCAGCTCTCTAGGACTGTGGGCTTCTTTTATGCCCATTTAGAACCTACAGAACACTGAAAAGTCAGATAAAGTAGCCTATCTCATTTTTCTCTCTGTCCTAGCATTATGAGCCTGTGCTGAATGTGGTCCCTTCTTGCAAACTCCTTTGCAATTTTCAGTGGGATTTAAAGACCTGATGTTTTTACCAGAACCAGCTGGTGCTGCTAAAAGAGTAATTAAGAGCTTCCTCCTGCAGTCTCTTCTCCAAGCAGTGAAAATGAGGTTGATGGCTGAGAACCTTGAGGCAGGGGAGATATATGCCAGGAAAAGTTAGGCAGCAGAGGGGGAAGGAAAAGAAAACATTCTGGAGGGAGTTGGAATCAAAAGTCAGACACAGCATTGAATCATGCATTCTTTATTCGTTCCTTGAAGAGACAGCTTAAATGAGCTTGATAACTGGGACAATACATTGCCCTTCTCTAACCTATTCTTCAGTCACTCATCAGAGTAATTCTCTCTTCCTGAACATGAAGCACACAAGGAATCACATCCATTTACTCCTAGGTGGAACTGTACCAGTATATATTTCACAGATTGCTTCTAGGATATTTCATTTTTGCAAAAAAAAGTCATATTAAAATGTCCAAGGCTGGACTTGGACATTGGATGTAGTGCCACGAGTGTGCTCTTACAGAAAAACACATCTTTACCATAGGGCTGAAAAGAGCAGAATGGAAAGAATGAAGAGAGTCTTACCAAGAAGTATTCACCATCCTGTTTTGGACTACAGTCATTAAAATAAGCCAAATGCCCTAGGCTCACATCATCCATCTCCCAGCCCATGTTCCTACCCTGCAGATCTTCTGCTCTGTTAATCTCTGTGGAAACCTGAAACAAAATTTAAAGCTGACTGCTGTCAATATCTGCTCCTTGCAAAGCAAACTTTGTCAGTTGATCTGTTTTGTTAGAGAATTTGGGACACTGGACCTGGAGAGGAGAGATGACGCAGGGCAGAGGTATTAAAAACAAAGTTTGTGTTATCTGAAATGTGCAAGAATGAGCAATATTAAGGACAATTCAAAAGAACTGATAGGTTGGTGATGGACTGTTTGGGGTATCTAGAGCACTTGTCAAAACAGCTTAGGAGGTAGGCTGGAAAGAGAGAGGAATACATACTGAGTCATAGGGGAGTTGCATAACCTCCTGGCAAGAATCTCTTTAGAGAGCTTGGTTGGAAAATGGAATTCAAAGGGAAGTAAAATAAACCTTTTTCAACTGTCTAGTTTAACAACACCAACAAAACCTGAACTGCTTGATTGGTCACAGAGGTAGTAGGCTGCTTCAGCCACCACCCATGAAATCAGAGAATTAGATAATGGCCATTGAAAAATACTAGGACAGACCTCAGTGCTAATAAATAGAGAAATTGAGTCCCATTACCAGGTCTATGTTTGGGTGAAAGTTTCGGTTCCCCACTTGGCAAAGTCTCTATCTTTAGGCTTACAGATTTATTCCTTAAGGGAAAACAAAATGCTGAGAGGGATGTGATAATGAAAAGAGTGGAAAAGAGAGGCAGGCCATAGAAAAAGATGAAGAAAAAGAGTGTCATTTGTGGGAGGTGGTAACAACCCAAGGGCAGGGCATTAGAGAAGTCAAAGTCTGGGCATGGAGGTGGTTCTTCCATTTCATCTCAAACAAACACCTCCTTGTGGTATGCTGTGCTACCCAAAACAATCAAGTCCCAGTGAATTTTCTCCACTTGGGGAAAAAAAAATAGAAAAAGGTTTTGAAAAAGAATTTGAGCAAATCTCTACCCTGTGTGTTGCCTGAAACAGTTCAGGGATGCTGGCATAGTAATTGTCAAGCCACTAAGTACTCTCACAGTGCCCATAGAGGTACATGAATAGAATAGGAATAAGCCAGGTTGGAAGAGACCTCCAAGCTCATCCAGTCCAACCTAGCACCCAGCCCTAGCCAATGGCACTAAGTGCCCCATCCAGGCTCTGCTTCAACACCTCCAAGGACAGCAACTCCACCACCTCCCTGGGCAGCCCATTCCAATGCCAATCACTCTCTCTATCAACAACTTCCTCCTAACATCCAGCCTATACCTCCCCCAGCACTTTGAGACTGTGTCCCCTTGTTCTGTTGCTGCTTGCCTGGGAGAAGAGACCAACCCCAGCTGGCTACAACCTCCCTTTAGGTAATTGTAGACGGCAATGAGGTCACCCCTGAGAATCAGAGATGTACAAATATGGGAATACATAATAGGCTGAAACCAAACCTCAAAATGAGTTGACTGTGACTTTCATATGAGTGTAAAAGGTAACTGGAAGAATTTTTTCCTAGTAAAATCACAAAAAAAAAAAGAAAAAAAAAAGATTAAAATGAAATTGATCTGAAGGAGAATAAGCAGAGTGAGAGTGCACATTGCTGGGAACTATTTGCCAGCGCTTTACACAGGCAAGTGATAAGTCCTTCCAAATCAATGAGACTGAGAAATGCCAGCAATACATAATCCTGTGAGAACAGGCAGCCTCTTCAGACACAGAACATATCTGAGAAACCACCCAGTACCCACACTCTGCTTTGCTGTCTGCTGGGCACATACGGGGTTTGCTAAACAGAAACGATAACCTTTTGATACTTCCATAAATTAATTTGGCAGGGCATACCTCCCAGTTATTTTTGTAGTGCATTTGCCAAAGGACTGTGTAATTAGAATTTAGTAAACTGCTTGTATTTAGAACGTGACAAAGAGACTCGTAAGTATGCTCAGAGAAAATTCCTCTCACACGAGGAACTGGAGTGCTTAAACGCCTGACAAACTGCTTGGGATTCAGCTCGTATTGGCACTGGGAGACAGGAAAGCTAAGGGAAAAGTTTTATCTTGGGAAATAAAGCCTTAGTGACAAAGGGACTGTGAACTTGGCAGCAGCTGGTTCAAGCATCCACGGAGTATTAGGTTCCCTCCTACGCTGCTGTGACAGAGAGCTGAACCAAGAGCCAGCAAGCAACACTGAGTGCATCTGTAACAGCCTCTCTCCAAAACTCATATAGGCAGACACTAGAGGTGGGTCAAGAGCAGCAGATTACCTTCCATGAGTAGCCTTGAGGGTGATGGCTTTGGTTACTCACCTTGCAATCTATCCAAGTGCTTCCAGAGGCAAGGAGTCCAGGCACAGCAGGTACAGGCACTGATGTTGCTTGAGTAACCAATAAAAGAGTTTCCATGAGGTTTTTGCTCTGGTGACCTTTGGCAGCAAACAGGATTCCTCTCACAACACTCCTGCCCCTACAAGCTGGTGTCACTTATTGTTGCTAAGGAGGAATTCAGCCTCTGTGGTGAAGAGTTTTCAGCGGGGGCTGTAGAAACCAAGTGAGTCAGGCTCCTGTGAGTTTTAGAATGTTCATTTTGTTTTGCCTTTTTAAGGAAAAAAACATCTTCCTCTAGTTACAGATGTGAACCTCCTTCTGATAAGGGTAGGATTTTGTTCCTGCAGTGCACACACAACCTTTGCTAACTGATTCAGCTGCAGCTCAAGGAACCTGTGAGGTCTGTACAGGTAGAGGACTTCATAGGAGCTCTCGTGTTTAGCTGCCTAGAGGTTGTTCAGCTAATCTTGGTTCCTGCCACAGCTGCTAGGGAGATTTTGTGACTTTGGCAGCAATTATTTTCGGGTGCCTTTCTTTCTCCAGTGGGTATGGATGAGGCCTGGCATGTTAGCTCCAGAGAAAACAGGAGTGTGAAACTATAATCATTTGCAGCTGCACACTAAGTAATATATATCACTTCTAGACTGGCATAGTCCAGCATCTGTGGCTTAGAAGGTGATACAAGCCAGATTCTTTCTGAGCAGACTAATAGAACTTATTCCAGCCACTGAGCTGCAGACAAGACTTAGCTTGTGATAATGCCATTGTATTTTACACTGCAAACAGAAACATCTCCTTCAGTGATTTAAATGTTGGTGATAAACATCCTTGACTACTAAAACCTTCCTCTTCTTCCTAGGACCATCTCTTGTGCAAGGGCTAAAATCCTGCATGGGGTCCTTTATTGCTGTTGAAGGTTTAGGATGCTCTATTGTGATTTGTCCCAGTTTGGTTTAGTCTGGTTCGTGCTCTTCACTTTTTACCCCATGTTGCCTGCAATTAGCACTGCAGTAGCAATCTTTTTCACTGAGCATACAAGCAGGACAGAAAGGATCCTTTATCCTTGCAAAGGAAGAAAACTCATACTCAGTTTTTGACAATCCTAAACTGTGTCTGGACTCCAAAAACCTGACAACTGGCTTGGTTTTTATTTTCCAAAAATCTCAGATCTTGTTCATATAATCAGATTAATTTCCAAGGGAGCTGGGGAGTCGCTGGATTCCAGGTAGAGCTATAAAATATATATGAAGGAAGAAAGTTCTCTGCTTAGCCGTGGCCACCTGGCTCATATATTTCCTGATGATGTGTCTCCATAAATCACAGTTACTATTAGTGTGATGCAAAAAAAAATCCTTCCTTAGAAAATGGCAAGAATTTTTGTGATGAGCTGAAAAAATATTTCAGCCATTCTGAAAGAATCCCCCATGCTGTTTCAGCTCTTAGTGGCACCAATGCAAAGCAGCATGCACCAGAGTGGTGCTTCCAGCAATGCCTAACTGTAGGACTCTGCAGGGCCCTCCTACCCTCCAGCAGATCCACAGCTGCTCCTAACTTGGTGTCTTCTGCAAACTTACTGATGCTGGACTCAATCTCCTCATCCAGATCATCAATAAATGTATTGAAAATTATTGTGCCCAGCACTGAGCCCTGGGGCACACCACAACCAATCTGTATCTGTCTCTCTCTGTCTTTGGCTCTGTCATGTCAATTTGCCATCTCTGTATCTCTACCTTAACAGAATCATAGAATGGTTTAGGTTGGAAGGGAGCTTAAAGCTCATCTAGTTCCAGCCTCCCCTGTGCCATAGTCAGGGACACCTCCCACCAGAACAGGTTGCTCAAGGCCTCATCCAGCCTGGCCTTGAACACCTCCAGGGAGGGAGCAGCCACAACCTCCCTGGGCAACCTGTGCCAGTGTCTCACCACCCTCACTGCAAACAACTTCCTACACAATCTATATGAGGAGAGCCTGAGAGAGCTGAGGCTTTTTAGCTTGGAGAGGAGAAAACTAAGAGGTGACCTCATTAATGTTTATGTGCAGGCTGAGTGCCAGGAGGCTGGAGCCAGGCTCTGCTGGGTGATGTCCAGTGACAGGACAAGGGGCAATGGGTGGAAGCTGAGGCATAGGAGGTTCCATGTAAACCTGAGGAAGAATATTTCCCCTGTGAGGGTGGCAGAAGACTGGAACAGGCTGCCCAGAGGGGTTGTGGAGCCTCCCTCTCTGGAGATATTCAAGAACCATCTGGATGCATTCCTGTGTGATCTGCTCTGGGTGATTCTTCTCTGTCAGGGGGGCTGGACCAGATGAGCTTTGGAGGTCCCTTCCAGCCCCTGACATTCTATGGTTCTATATAGCTGTATCACCTGTGCCAAGATCTGTGTGTACCCAGCAGACCATTACTGGTAGTTTGCAGTCAGCTGCTCCTCTGCAATGACTTGCAGGATGCTGGCAGTGCTGCTTTGGCACCTCTCTAAGTAGCACTGCCGTTACTCGGCAGGGATTTTGTACAGTACAGCAACCTATAGACTGGCTGAACCAAAGTATTGCAGGAGAGTTTTAAATAGAGTGTAGTCAGTGGGTGCCTGTGGCCTCATTTATATTTGAAAGGCTGGATTGATGTACCTCCTCCCCGGAATTCAAATGAAAATCTGGGAGAAGATCCCTTGAAAGACAAGGCAGAGAATGAGGGAGACCCTCTTTACCCCCTGCATTAACATTTCAACCTTGCCTCAAGTGCTTAGTACAGAGTTTGAGAACAAGGGAAATGATGTCCTGAGGCTTCAAGGCACCACTTTGCCTTTGTTCAGAGGTAGGCCATCCTGTCTATACAGATTAGTGTGCTTCAGCAGGGAAAGCTCCCTCGTGTCCTGAGAAGGTAATAACTTCTCTTTGTGGAGCTGAGGGAGTGATGATGTGCTCATATTCTTGGTCGTCCTTTGGTGCCTCTGATACCAGAGACCATGCTTAGAAAGTCCTCTGTGCTTACCTTTAGGTGCCTACTTATTCATCAGGCCTAATTGTTGGCTGATGAGTCCTCAAATCTGATGTGCAATGACCAACAGATTAGGAGACCAAGGTTGCTCCTCTTCACCTGGGGTTTGACAGGAATCCTTGGCTTTTTTTTTTTTTTTCAATTAAAACAAACTTTCTTTTCCAATAATTCTGTGAAATATTTAAAAAAAACCCCACAGCACTTAGGAAAAAAAAATGAGTGATTCACAGCACTCAACAAAAGTGATGCTCTGATAATGGATAATGTTTCTGGCTCAACCTCACGCAATGACTTAGGGCAAGCCAAGCCTGAGAAGTCTCAGCATCTCTATGTTAGTTTGAATTTTTTTTTTTTAGTGGGGATTTTCAGCCTGAGGTTAATACATCAAATGCCAAGGCAGATTGTTGCCTGCATGGGAAGCAAACACACTGACTGCTATTGAGGACAGATTTAGAGGCAGGACTTTGTGAAAGCCAGGGTGGGAGGGAGGGAGAAATCTCACACGTGTGTGCCCTGTACTATGTGTAAGGGAGGTNTTTTTTTTTGTTCTAGGGGAAGTTAAAGGTTGTAACTCAGGATTCCTAATTAGATGGACTTAGGTGTGTAGGTGATTTGTACAAAATGCTGCAGTCACACAGGGCAAGGCTTGGGCCAGCAATGTGTGCTAGGGTCTTGCTTTTAAATTGTCACTCCTTTTAAACTGTCACACACTCTGACTGCTATTGAGGACAGATTTAGAGGTAGGACTTTGTGAAAGCCAAGATGGAAGGGAGGGAGAAATCTCTCATGGATGGTGCAGTCACATATGTGTGCCTCACACCATGTGTAAGGGAGGTAGAAGAAACTCTCTGGATATACCTTGGTGGATTGATTCCCAGATAGGAATGACCCCCAATTTTTTTCTGGTCCTAGGGGAAGTTAAATGTTGTAACTCAGCATTCATAACTAGATGGACTTAGGTGTGTTGGTGATTTGTACAAAATGCTGCAGTCACACAGGGCAGAGCTTGGGCCAGCAATGTGTGCTAGGGTCTTGCTTTTAAATTGTCACTCCTTCCAGTCTTATAATCCACTCTCTACTGGTCTTGAGTAAATTCAAGCATCAACCTCTTAAAGTTAATATTAGCCAAAAGCTCATTTTCTTGTAGCCCTTCAGTGACAGATATCAAAACCTCAAGTTTCAATTCCTTTTTTTCCCCCAGAGCTTTCTGGTGACCTTATCCATGTGCAGAAGTGAAGTCCTGTCTCCAGCGAAGTGAATCATAGACTCACAGAGCCATCTAGGCTGGAAAAGAACTTGAAGGTCACTGAGTCCAACTGTAAGTAAAACTGAAGCTTTTCCAAAAAACCTGAAACTTTTCCAAGGACCTCAAAACTTTTCCAAAAAGGCAAATGCTCACTGTAGTCCCTGCTCAAATACTTCTCCACTGGCATTAGTTGTTTTGTATGAGCTTTTAACATCAAGAACTCAACTGTTCAAACATACATAAGCATGAACTGTCACAATGTGTGAATATTTAGTGTTTTGCACTTGGGAAACTTAGATTTTTATTTTTTTTTTTTAAGAAGAAGACATTTAACAGAAAACTTACATTAATTAATTGCAAAGTTTCTTGTTGCTGGGGTTGCCTTCCTCAGCGAGTAGCAGATCCAGAGCTTTGCTTTTGCTACCAAAGGGTGTATTATGCATGCGTGTGTGTAAGCTATTTGTTCTTTTTTTTTTTTTTTTTTTTTTTTTTAATGAATGGAAGCTCTGTTGGGAAGGTGAGAGGTCAAAAGTTCACCCCTTCCTGAAGAATCATCATGAAAAATGAGTGCACACAGGCTGGTGTGCTAAAACGCTTTATGTGTGGCAGAGCAGCATTAGAAAGTCACCTGGTGGAACACTGTGCTGTGCTCAGAGTGTTTCTCTCACACTGAAAATAGGCATGGAATACACAAGGTATTAATTTATGTACATAATTGCACATCAGTTCCTCCTTTCCCTACCTGTTAATCTTGTAGCTGTACCAAAAATCCTTGTGCCCCCCACCTCTGGTGGTGATGATAGCTCTAAGACTTTAGAAGCATGCAGGAAATACAGCTCCCAGCACAATTTTAGGTGTTACCAGTCACATGTTGTAAAAGAAACCCAGAGCCACAAGCATGAATTCTCTTAAACAGGTCTGCTGTTAGCCTCTGCACTGAGAAATCATCTACAGACACTGGAATAGGAGAAAGGCAAGGAAAGGCCAATAGCTGCAGCTGGGCTGAGGCAATCTCAAGCACCAATCCAGGCTGGGCAGTGACTGGCTGGAGAGCAGCCCTGAGGAGAGGGACTTGGGGGTGCTGGTGGATGAGAAGCTCAATGTGAGCTGTCAGTGTGCTCTGGCAGCCCAGAGAACAACCAGAGCCTGGGCTGCAGCAGGAGCAGGGTGGGCAGCAGGGAGAGGGAAGTGATCCTGCCCCTCTGCTCCACACTGCTGAGACCCCACCTGGAGTACTGCAGCCAGTGCTGGAGCCCCTGGGACAAGAGGGACATGGAGGTGCTGGAAGGTGTCCAGAGAAGGACCACAGGGATGAGCAGAGGGCTGGAGCTGCTCTGCTGTGAGGAGAGGCTGAGGGAGTTGGGGCTGTTCAGTCTGGAGAGGAGAAGGTTCTAAGGTGATCTTATTGTGGCCTTTCAGTGTTTTTTGGGGGGGGCTACAATAAAGCTGGGGAGGGACTTTTTAGGCTGTCAGGTAGTGATAGGACTGGGGGGAATGGAAAAAACTGGAAATGGGGAGATTCAGACTGGATGTTAGGAAGAATTTCTACAGCATGAGGGTGGTGAGAGCCTGGAA
>VWZI01021156.1:2170410-2186109 GCA_013396835.1 Psilopogon haemacephalus | reverse complement strand
AGGGTGGTGAGAGCCTGGAAGGGGTTGCCCAGGGAGGTGGTGGAAGCCTCATGCGTGGAGGTGTTTATGGCCAGGCTGGCAGAGGCTATGGACAGCCTGATCTAGTGTGAGGTGTCCCTGGGCATGGCAGGGGGGTTGGAACTGGATGATTCTTGTGGTCCCTTCCAACCCTGACTGATTCTATGGTTCTTATATATGGAAAAGATCATAGGATGGCTTAGGTTTAAGGGAGGTCATCTGTTCCAATCTCCCAGCAATGAACAAGGACACCTCTCAACTAGACTCAGCTGCTCAAGGCTTCATCCAACCTGGCCTGCAACACCCCCAGGCAGGAGGCAGCCACAGCCTCCCAGGGCAGCCTATTCCAGACTCTCACCACCCTCCTACTGCAGAACTTCTTCCTCAGCTCCAGCCTAACCCTGCTCTGCCTCAACTTGAAACCTCATTTGCATATCTGGCCATTTGCATATCTGGCTCATTTGCATATCTGGCCATTACAGTTGCACAAAGTTACCAGAATGGTCATTGGAAAAGCATAAACTGAAATATAAGAGGTGGAACTTTTTTTTTTTTTGGGGGGGGGTGGTGTTTTAAAAATTTCACTAATGAACTTTTCTTGAATGAAAAAGAGCATGTGTCAGCTTTGCTGCTTGGCCATCGTGGTTAAAGGGCCTCCTCACTCCACTTTGCATTGCCAAGATGAATTTAATAGCATCTCAGGACAAATGTTCTATACACAGTGGAGAGCACTGAATGCTGTAAGGGCATGAGAAGGATACAGGCTGGCTCTGGTCCAGCTTCCCATTTGTAGCTTATTGCTGTAAAATTTCCATATTCTTCCCCTGAGTACAGTGAAAAACTGTGTAAAGTGATACTTTTGGCTTGGAATGAACTAAACAGCACCAGGGAATTCTTACAATGCAAGGGAAGAGGGGCAGCTTCTACAGTGTAAGCTCTTTTCCTTTGGAAAAAGGGGTGCATAGAAATACTGCTAAGAGGTCTGCCTGCACTATTTCCCTGGTGTGTTTAAAGTCTGTTGTCAGACACTTAGGCAGTTTGCAAAAGGTGGACCTGGGTAAGGGCAGGCCTGGACATGCTTTAGACATTACTGAAGGCTTTCAGAAGTGTGGTATGCAAGGAGACCTCTGCAGATCTGTCTTTTGGGCTAAGGACTTCCTTGGTACCCACTACAGTACCTTGCATTGTAGCAATAGCAGAGTTAGACTGTGCTTACCAAAGGCAGTGGTCAGTAGGTGGATTAAAAGCAATTTACAAATGTTTTTCCATAAGCACCAGCTAAACCCTAACCCTCACCCCTAAACCTAAGCCTAACCTTAAGCCCGAACCAAATTCCTTAACCCTAAGCCTTAACCATAACCCATTGATCTATATATGATATGCTAATGACATTAAGAAGAAATACCCTAAAGAAAATGCTAAAATCTGAACAAAACATAACAAATCTTAAAGGATAATAATGCAGATACAGGGTTTGATGTCAAGCAAAACGTTTCTAAGCTGTGTTTGTGCTGAGAACAAGGAAAGGGGGCAGGATTCTTTGCTGTCTTACAAGACCCAGAATATCTGCAGCCACTTGCATCTCTGCTGGGAAGTAGGTCCCAGCTGCTGTGGAGCAGAGACACATGAGAAAACAGCTGCATCACTCACTTAAGAATCTTACCTTTGTGCAAAGCTATGGCTCTGAATGTTTGCTGTGTGCTCCATTTGGTAGGACCCTGCCAAAGCTAAGGGAGCAGCTGTGTGGGGGTGTCAGGGTAGAGGCTGATTGCCATCAGGATAGAGGCCATCAGGAAAGTGCCTGCTGAGGTCCTCCCTCCAAAGAGTGCTGCTTTGCTTTGGTGGGACCCATGGGACACACCTGAGAGCTGGGTTTGGTACCACCAAGTCAGGCAAGCCTTAGATGTAACATTTCTCTTCCAACCTGGATTGTTCTGTTCTATCCAACTCTCCTCTACTCTACTCTACTCTACTCTACTCTACTCTACTCTACTCTACTCTACTCTACTCTACTCTACTCTACTCTACTCTACTCTACTCTACTCTACTCTACTCTACTCTACTCTACTCTACTCTATTCAATTCTTAAAACTTACCCCAGGTACTTAGGGTGTATGGGACACGACAAGCTCAGTACCTTGTAAACATTTTATATTTAAATAAATATATTTAATTAAGTGCTCTTAAAAATTGCTCTTGGGATAAATCTTTCTTTGTAAAATTTAAGCTGCAGTGAAAACTTGCAGCTGAAGCAACACTCTCCCCCCCTCCCCAAGATGGGCTTCGTCCCTGGAAACTTTGAGAGAAGCTTAATGAGATTAATAACTACTAAAGGATGACCAAAGGCAAAGGCCTGGCCTCTGTGCAAAGCAGTTTTGTAGAGGTTTGTACAGTATTACGTGGGCAGGATTGGAAGCCAGGAGTAAATTTTTCCCCCTCACATTTTATGCAGAAATCTTTATAGTCTTCTAATGAAGGATCATTTTGTAATGTCCTGGAAGAGTTCCCTCAATCTTTGAATCATAGGATGGTTTGGGTTGGAAGGGACCTCAAAGCTCAGCCAGTTCCAACCCCCCTGTGCCATAGGCAGGGACATCTCCCACTAGAACAGGTCACTCAAGGCCTCATCCAACCTGGCCTTGAACACTTTCAGGGAGGGAGCAGCCACAACCTCCCTGGGCAACCTGGTCTTAACCAGAGCTTAGGGTGAAATCAAATAAGTCTTTGTAGAATTCATTTCAGTTTCTCCTGAGAACCACCTGAACATTTTGTGGTGTGCCTCATGTGATACAGACTGACAGATACACTTGGTTAAGACATTCAGCTTTGTATGCTTGAAATAGATGGAAGTGGACCTTTTCCTAAGATGCAGTTGGACCTTTTCCTAAGATGCTGTTGGACCTTTTATTAAGATGCTGTTGGACCTTTCCCTAAGATGCTGTTCCCTAGCAGGTCTATTTCCAAACAAGGTCTGCTTGAAATGTTTATGTGGCATATTGAAAACATGAATGAAGTATTGAAAGAAGGTCGAAGCTTCTGGGTCAGCAAAGGAGGTTCTTTAGGAGACATCTGAAAGATGACATGGGAGAGAAAAATGTTGTTAATACATGAAGAATAACTGATTAGTAAATATGAGTGGGAATTGGATCAACTGAATGCAGGCAGTTGCAGTAACCTATAAGAGGCTTTGCAGGAGGGCTTAGGCAGCCTTTACCCTACTGGTAGAGGAGGTTAATTTGACATGGATGTATGGCTCTATATTCATATTTTCTTTTGGGTCCTCAAGATGCAGTGCATGCCAGACTGTGTAACCATGGTGTTATTGCTTTTATAAGAGGTAATTTTGGTTGTGGAAACAGTGATTAGTCTGACAGGAACACTGGGCTGCTCCAGGGTCCTGAATTTATAAGGACTTTGGAAAAGTTTTGTGGTAGGCTTGAATTTGCATCGCAATCCCAAGCAAATGAGCGTTTCCTGGAAGTGAGGAACCCTGCTCTTAGACCACATCCAACTAGTGAAGCCCTGCATCATTTCTATTTGTAACACCAAGGTACCTCCATAATAATTAATCATAGAATCACAGAATGTCAGGGGTTGGAAAGGACTTCCAAAGCTCATCCAGCCCAACCCCCGTGCCAGAGCAGGAGCATCCAGAGCAGATCACACAGGAATGCATCCAGGTGGGTTTTGAATATCTCCAGAGAGGGAGACTCCACAACCCCCCTGGGCAGCCTCTTCCAGTGCTCTGTCACCCTCACAGGGAAAAAATTCCTCCTTGTGTTTTCATGAAACTTCCTATGCCTCAGCTTCCACCCATTGCCCCTTGTGCTGTCCCTGGCCATCACCCAGCAGAGTCTGGCTCTGATAACCATTGCTGAGGTCACCTCTCAGGCTCCTCTTCTCCCAGCAGCACAGCCCCAGCTCCCTCAGGCTCTCCTCCCAACAGAGCTGTTCCGTTCCTTTCAGCATCTTTGTGGCTTTGCACAGGACTCTCTCAAGCAGTTCTATGTCCTTCCTGAACTGAATACTTCCTGCTTCCTATCACATACTTGCTGAGCCACTCTTTAGCTCTCAGGCAAACAAAGGGAAGTCACAGGACTGCTGTATCGTGAGCCTCATCTTCAGAATTGTCCTTATTGCCCACAATATCCAAACTTTATTACTCACAATGAGGCTTTTCAGATATCCTTGGGAATTTAGAGAGTTCTACAGTTCAGAAATGCATCAGCCTTGCCAGCACTGAATGTCATAAGTCAATGGGCAGCAGAAGAAATTCTAACTTCCCAACAGTCCAGAAGCCAAACAAAATATTACAAGTAAAAAAAAAACAAAAACCAAACAACAAAACCAAACAAAAATCCAAACCCTAAAAATCCAAACATAATTATGTAGCTGGAGCTCAGGTTGTTTGGACTTGGAATGAAGCTGCTTGCCCAATCCTATCAGGGGACCTTTACAGTCCCAAACCCACATGTGCCTCCCATTTACTATTTCTATTCTGTACCAGGCTGCTATTTTCTGCCCAACTGGTGAGCAGAACTTACTTTACATTTTATTTTTCAGTCCGTACTTGTCATCAACTGTCAAGGAGCAGTAACAGCCAGAGAGTGTGCTTCTCCTTCTGCCTTCCAGGCAATCCCTCCAGGAGAAGCTTTTGCTATCTAGATGGATTTTTCAGTCTCTTTCAGGAGACCTACCTAGAAAGAGCCTAGAAAGAGACCTCAGCTAGCCACAAGACTAACAAGACAGCAATTAAAATATCCCAATGCTTCTAGAAAATGTCTCCACTTCAGGCTGCCATGATGAAGGTGGCAAGAAAAGCCTAAAGATGTATAGAAGGGCTCTAGTTTTAATCTGGACACTTGAAAAACAGTGTAGAGGCAAGGAAACTGTAATTTTATTTCTGCTTTAAAGCTAATCCTCTCATTGAGGATTGGACTCGATGATCTCTTTGGGTCCCTTCCAACCCCTGACATCCTGTGATTGAGATTATGTCAAGACTGAGATGATAAGAGAATTTTAGATGGAGAAAGAGGCAGGAGGAGTCACAGAAGTTCTTAGAACTGCTTTGACTTTATATTAAAAAAAATACTTTTATTTCTGAAGGGGAATCACTTCATTTCCTGGAGGCAGAGATGTCCCTTGTCACAGCAGTTCTGCAAATAGCACAGGCTTGTCAGCAAGACAAGAAAGTATTTATTTATCCTTCCAGAAGATATTTATTTGAATAGAAATAGAAATTGCTATTCTGCTCTTCCTTGGCCATTCCCTAGGCCCCCAGGAGACAGCCTATCTCCGTATCTGTGGTTTGGCCACAAAGGATCAAATTCTGGGTGGACTGTGGGGTCAAGAAGTGTTCTGGGGAGAGGAGGGGAGGGAATTTGCAGAAGAGAAATAGCCAATGGGTTGCTACTGGGTGAAGTGAATCTATTAAGCCAACAACAAGCATGCTGCCTGGGGAGGGCTCACGTTCATCAGGATGGGCACCTGTTTGTGGAGGGGGAATGGTTCAGGCAGGTGGAAGAGAAATAGTTCAGGGCTGGACACAAGTGCTGTGCTGGTTTGCAATGTGCTATGCACTAAGCACTGCTAAAGGGGGGAGCTGTTAGAAATTCTGTCACCACTCAACTCTTCTCTTGTGTTTTGCTTTCTTGCTAGAAGTGACTAAGAGCAAACACCAGGCTGGAAAATTGGAATGCTAGATTGGAAATTATTAATGGAGTGTAATCCAACCCCTGTCTTTGCTGACAAGTATGTGAGGACTTACACTGCACTTAAATAAGACTGGTAGCATCTTATATGCAATAAAGACAAACACAGAAGTTGTGCAATCTATGACACGGAGTGGTGGGTATTAATTTGACATCATTCCAGGTTACAGAGACAAAAATACTTTCACTGACTAAAATACTACTGGGAATTGAAGTGCAGGTAGTGCACTTAATTTAGCAAAGTAGCTAAATGAAAATATTATACATTTCTGAAGTTTATGTAAAGGCTTTTGCCATCTCCCAGCTTAAGCCAGTGAATAAGCACACATCAGTGTACATAAATCATAGAATCATAGAATTAGTCAGGGTTGGAAGGGACCACAAGAATCATCTAGTTCCAACCCCTCTGCCATGGGAAAGGACACCCTACCGTAGATCAGGTTGTCCACAGCTTCATCCAGCCTGGCTGCAAGCACTTTGCTCTTTCTTCTGCACAGTTAATGAAGATCAGAGGTTTTTCTCACCTAAGAGAAAGAGAAAAAAAAAAAAAGATGGCCCTGGCAAAATGCAAAATCAATACAGCTGAAGAAGTAGTAAGGCAGAAGATCTCTTGCTTAGTTTGTAAGACAATTTTTCGATGTCTCCTATGCCACAAATATATTTTCCTCTTGTTCCTTCATGAGTGCTTTCCTATACAAAACTTCTTCCAGTTCTTGCAATGAGATCTCTGTGGCACAGATGTCCAGCCAGACACAAGAAAAACTCCTAGACTCTGAAGCTTACCTTTGCTCACAGGGACTATTATTTCTGGAAAAAAAAAATAAAATCTTGTTTTAATGATACTGCTTTCCATAAATGCACTGAATTTATTTTTTTAATCAATTCCCTTAGAAGAGAATGTGAAGGATCCCATCCATTACAGCCAGATCTGGAATTAATAGCAGTCACTGGTGCCTTTAAGGACACCAGTAGTACAGAGGGAGCAGAAAGATTTGCCAGTTACTGATGTTGCCTCACATATCTCCCCATAAAAATCCCATTTTCAAATGCTAATACGTTCATCACACTTCAGCTGTTTGGGCTGAAATTTTTCCATGCTCAGTGAGTGCCTGGGGCTGGGTTCTTTAGGAGAATTTCAATAGTAACGATTTAGCTAAAGAAATTTTCTCCCGACTGGCTGAACTTGGACTCTTTCCAACGACTAGAAATAAACCAGCTCTTTCCATTCCTGCAAGGAAAGATTCCTGCAGTAAGCTAAGAAATGCTCAGCCAACCCCTTCAGTTGGTGAGAGTAAACATAGCACAGTGGTGGCTGCAATAAGGAGGGCTGGGTTTGCGGCGCTGTGATTTTGACCTTCCATGTGGATCCACAGGTCTCTGTAAGAAGGAATTAAAGGCTGGGCCCAGCAGTTCTGAGGCACTGGAGGGAGGAGAATGCTTGCTTAGTTTTGTTGTGTTTCCAAAGCGAAGTAACAGGCATTGATCTACAGATATGACTGCATTCTGCCCGGCCACAAGGTAAAAAACTGATTTCAGTCTGACACGGGCTTGATGTCTTACTTTGATGTATTTGCTAGAGAGATTTCTAAGAGAAATACATATTTTAAAAAAATAGTTATTTTTTAAAAAAAATTTCTATTAATTGATCTCTGCAACCTCTAACAAAAATTTAAAATTCTCTCTGACATTTCTCTGCTAGAAAAGAAAAAAAAAAAAGGAAAGTAAGAATCTCTGCTACTACTCAAATGGGTCCTCTTTCATGTGCATCTTCTACAAACATTAACAGCTCCTTGTTATGTTAGTGCCACTTAGCCCTGTTTGGAAACTTCATTAACCTCCCTCTTGATGCTTGTGAAATGAGATTTGAGAGATACTCCACTCTTTAAATATTTCTCTTCTGTTAAGCTAAAAGCAAAACAAAATAAAAGCCAAATGCAAGGACCTGGGAAGCATCTCACAAGTGATGTGCTATTTGTCTTTCACTAAAGCAAGGCTAGGAGCACAGCAGCAGGTACTGGGACTGTTGGGCATCTCTGTTGGTGATAGGAGTGCAGCCTCAACAGGTGTGCTGGCAGCATCAAGCTGTGGTGCATTTGCCATGCTGGTGGAAGGAGATGCCATTCAGAGGAACTGTGACAGGCTGGAGATGTGGGCTCGTGCAGACCCCATGAAGTCCAACCAGGCCAAGTGTCCCCCTTTACAAAGTCACCTCCACTGAAATATTCTCACAGGTGCACACCCAGCTCTGCTCTCCCCTTATGCACATGTTCAGACCCTTGGGCCACCAAGCTCTGTCAGGACCACAATCAGAAGAAAGGTGACCTGACTGGAGTTCCTTTTAAGCTGAACTTTTCATTTCAATCAGTCTGTTTTCTCTGAATATTTGGAAACATGTAGCCCCCTCAGTGGGTTCTGTCTCTTTTCCACGGGCATTTTTGCTGGCTAAGTGACTGGGCAGGTCCCCTGATGTCCTTGTGACAACAGGGTTTTATGAAATGGCTCTGAAGAGAACTGAATGGTAGATGTGGAGCTGCTAGATTGATGGAGCTGCTGGATCATGAATACTGATTTTCCCTAGTGCTAATCTCTTTGGGTGCTATCCTCCTGAAGCATGGCTGAAGGCTGTAGCCTCATGCCCTAGCAGAAGAACTCATGGTACAGCTACAGACAAATATCCTTAATATTTTGCAGATGCTGTGAACACCAATTAGAGAGCACTGACCGCAGTGAAGGGGTTAATGATTAATTAAGTATGATGATATGAATTAAGTATCAGCAGGGTCTAGAGTAATTGATGTCAGGTGAATGGGAAACTCCCCAGGATAATGTCAGTGCCAGAGGGAGTAGTGATTAGTGGGGATAAATGCTGGTGTGATCTGCATCTCATGAAGGCAGAGTTGAAATATTTGTGGGACTGGGCCCAGCTGAGAATAATAAAAGCTTTTCTGTTCCCAGCTGAGAAAAAAAAAAAAAAAGAATAATTTTTTTGAATCAAAATATATAACTACAGGCAGAACCCTTTCCATATTTAAAGAGTGCAACAAGACATGTGCTTTTAAAATGTATCTGTAGAAAGCTTCAGAAAGCAATGCTAGCAGTTCACTGTGAACCATATAATCTCTAATTTGAGGCAGTTTCAAGAAAAGAAGATGACTGAGGTCCATTATTTTTATCTCTTCATTACAAAGAGTCTTCAGAATGCAGATGGAGACGTTGCTGTGCTTCCACTTACCCCGTTTGCAAAGTAGATTGCAAATGTTTTGGTCCATCTCCAGTAAACCATCCTGAAGATGCCATATGGGAAATGTTGGTAAGTGTTGTTTTGGTTTAGTTTTAGATAGCAATAGCTGTAACTTGTTCTTGTAAGGGTATGTATAAAAGGAGCTCCCTGGAGCCTTCTCCAGGCTGAGCAACCCCAGCTTCCTCAGCCTGTCCTTGCAGCAGAGGTGTCCCAGCCCTCTGATCGTTTTTGTGGCTCTCCTCTGGACCTGCTCCATCAGGTCCATGTCCTTGCTGCGTTGAGGGCTCCAGAACTGGACAGAGCACTTCAGGTGAGGTCTTACCAGATCAGATGAAAGTAGCAGAATCAGCTCTCTTGGACCTGCTCCCTTATACAATGCAGTACAGAATTTGTAGCATGTAATCACTTAATTAATGATGGTCTCATATTTAATGCACTTTTCTGAAACTAATTAAGATTATGCAAGAAAGTTCTGTTAGTCTGTTACTTAACTTAGGTGAGATGATAATGTCCTTTCTTGAGTAACCTGATGTGCTCATCTACACAAACAACTTTGTCTTGTGTAATTATTTCACTCTTAAAACCTCTTTCACTTCCCATTGCCTACAAGGGTCATGACAATGGTGCTTATTCAATTAACACAAGAAAATCCTATGAACTTGTGGCGTGAATTTATGCTGGGTTTAGCTGACAGGGCAGGCAAGAGAAAAACAGAGAGAAATTAAGAGTTCCTTGGGTTTAATAAAAGTTTAACTTGCAGAGCTCTGCAGAAATCTGACCGTGACATGTGGATAATGCAGCCTGAACTTAGGTCACAAAGAAAAGAAGTTGATTTTCGAGCTGTGTCTTCACAGTCATGATTTTAGCCCTGTTGGATGGTTGGCTGGATTGTTATCTGCACAGCCTGCAGGTGCTGGCACTGTGCTGCTTTTGCATTGCATGGGAAGGCCTCTTTGCATCCAGGATGACAGATGTGGTCAAACAATGGTGAATCTGTTCCTGGAGATGCATCAGCAAAGATTACTCTAAAAGTGCATCTCTTAACTGCTGCATTGTCCTAGCTGTGTATATGTGAATGGACTCTTGGTGATTATTATGTGTGTGCATGATGGGATAGCTGTGAAATAGTCATGGGTCTGTACACTTTGGGATTTTGCAAAAGGCATAACAATACAGGAAAGACTGTTTCATAGAATCAGTCAGGATTGAAGAGACCACAAGGATCAGCCAGTCCCATCCCCCCTGCCATGCCCAGGGACACCCTACCCTAGATCAGGCTGCCCACAGCCTCTGCCAGCCTGGCTGCAAACACCTCCAGGGATCTGGCCCCAAACACCTCCCTGGGCAACCCATTCCAGGCTCTCACCACTCTCATGCTGAAGAACTTCCTCCTCACCTCCAGTCTGAATCTCCCCACCTCCAGCTTTGCTCCATTCCTCCTAGTCCTGTTACTACCTGACAGCCTAAAGAGTCCCTGCCCAGCTTTTTTGTAAGTCCCCTTCAGATCCTGGAAGGCCACAAGAAGGTCACCTGGGAGCCTCCTCTTCTCCAGCCTGCACAGCCCCAACTCTTTCAGTCTGTCCTCATGAGCATCCTTCTCTGGACATGCTCCAGCATGTCCACATCCCTCTTTAATAGGGGCTCCACTTTCCAATAGGTGGTCTACACACCTCTCAAATATAGATTGCAAATTTTCTCTGCTTATGAATTAATTCTTCCTTGTTACATACCTTCTAGTAATGTAATTGGGTTGAATATGCTGCACTGCAAGCATTGGAGAGCTGAAGAACCTGGTCAGTAATTTAAAGCCAAGTCCCATGCCTCAAATCCCACATGTTAAAAGAAGAAATATTTGGTTGTTTGACTCTTTCTCCCCGGCTACGAACACATATCTGTCATGAACTCAGCTTTCTGGATTCTGTGGCTGCTCTGAGATTGGGGTCACTTGGCCAGCAACACAGCAGTGCACAGCTGCACCACGAGTTCACCAGCAGCATTTATTACACTTGTGTTTGCAGCCTGTCTTGCTGAGTAGTTCACACAGCCTCTCTGCTGTGTGGATCACCCCTTACAGTGACTTCATTAAAACTCTCAATATCTCATTTTCCTAGAAAAAGAAGGGGCAACAGTGTCTGCTTTTCTAAATCTGGACGTCTGGAGCAGGTCCAGAGGAGGGCCAATGAAGCTGGTGAAGGGCCTAGAGAATAAATCTTATGAGGAGTGACTGAGGGAGCTGGGGATGGTTAGTGTGAGGAAGAGGAGGCTGAGGGGAGACCTCATTGCTGTCTGCAGCTACCTGAATGGACATTGTAGAGAGGCTGCTGCTGGGCTCTGCTCACAAGGAATTGGAGACAGAACAAGGGGGAATGGCCTCAAGCTGAGGCTGGGGAAGTTTAGATTAGACATTAGGAAAAAGACCACAGAGAGAGTGGTCAGGGACTGGAATGAGCTGCCCAGGGAGGTGGTGGAGTCACTCACCCTGGCTGTGTTTCAGGGTGGTTTGGATGTGGTGCTTGGGGCTATGGTTCAAGGTGAATCTTGTAGAGTAGGGTTCTAGGTTGGGCTTGGTGATCCTGAGGGGCTTTGCCAACCTGCCTGTGTCTGTGGTTCTGTGATCTGATTGTCCAGATGCTCCCTTCCTGCAGGAAATATGAGATGACCCTTGGAAGAGATGCAGAGTTGACCGGAGGAGCAGCCACGCAGTTAGCATGCCAACTGGGCATTCCAGCAGTGTGGATTAAAACTAGTTGTCTTGTGGCTGTGTCTAAAATGGCTTGGGCCATTTCCAAATACAAGAGACAAACCAAGCCTTTCACCCAGTAACTGGAGAATAAGAAGACAACCACGTAGTAAAGGCCATTTGAGGACAGGCTAAAGAGCCTGGGTGATAAAACTAAGGGCAACAATAACTAAAAGTTTCTGGAAGTTGTTGCTTTGCTTTATGTTGGGACTGGCAACCATCCTGATGCTAGGACTAGTACATCAATACTCTGATCTCTTGTTTCTTTTGCAAGTGTCTTACCATGCTGCTGCCAGGACTAGTACCCCTCTGAGGTAGGCAGGTGTTTACAGGTGTTTAATAGATGTGCTAGTGAGAGGATTTTCAAAAGTAAACTTTTACCTCTGCTTCATAGAAGATATCCTCAGGTACAGACAGCAGATTTAGCATGAGTATTTTTGTGCCATCCTTACTGAGGGCATGGCAAGAGACTGTGTTAACTTCTCACAATGCTTTGTGCCAGGACTTGGGTAGGCTTTTTGCTAAACTTCCCAGCCCTCTGTATCAGTGAGTATCTCTTTCTGTGTCACACAGATAATGCATGACAGAAGTAATGAAGTGTGAGAACTTGTGGCTTGCTCTGCTCGCGGCTTGAGTGTGTGCACAGAGCAAGTACACAGCTGACAAGATTAAATTCGTATTAGATAAGATGGAAACAACTTCTCTCTTGGAAAACCCTGTAGACTTTTATGGTTTTATTTTTACAACTTTCTGCTGGCAACCTGGGAGGTAAGTAAGTACCTTTGGGTATTTAAAGGACAGTTTTGTAGGTACTTTTTTTTTTTGCATTTGTTTGGTTTATAGACTCACAGAATGGTCCCTCAATTCAAGAGAGATGTTGAGGTGCTGGAAGGTGCCCAGAGAAGGGCAGCAAGGCTGGGGAGGGGCCTGGAGCACAGCCCCAAGAGGAGAGGCTGAGGAAGCTGGGGGTGTGCAGCCTGCAGAAGAGGAGGCTCAGGGCAGAGCTCATTGCTCTCCACAGCCACCTGAAGGGAGGTTGTAGCCAGCTGGGGTTGGGCTCTGCTGCCAGGCACCCAGGGACAGAAGGAGAGGACACAGCCTCAAGCTGTGCCAGGGCAGGTTCAGGCTGAACGTTAGGGAGAAGTTATTCACAGCAAGAGTGATTGGCATTGGAATGGAGGTGGAGTCCCCATCCCTGGAGGTGTCGAAGAGGAGTCTGGATGAGGCACTTAGTGCCATGGGTTAGATAATGAGAAGGGTTAGGTGCTAGATTGGACTGGATGATCCTAGAGGTCTTTCCCAACCTGGTTAATTCTGCAATTCTTTGATTTAAGACACCTGCAAAAAAATATTTTCACCTAAACATAAAATCGTAGAATGGCTCAGGTTGGAAGGGAACTTGGAGATCATCTACTCCAACCTCCCCACCATGGGCAGAACACCTCTCAAATGGACTCTGCTGCTCAAGGCCTCATCCAACCTTGCCTTCAACAGCCCCCAAAACTTCCCTGGGCAGCCTATTCCAGACTTCCACCACCTTTGTACTGAAGAACTTCCTAAGACTCAGTCTGACTCTGCTCTCCCTCAGCTTCAAACCATTCCCCTTTGTCCTGTCACTAGACACCCTCATGACAAGACCCTTGGCAGCCTTCCTGTCAGATCCTAGCATGCAGTTCTCCTTGTGCAGTGTGGTTCTCACAGTTAGACAAACAAATCTAGAAATCCCTATTAGAAGACAGGCAGTGAAGCCTTGGTCCAGCTGAAGCCGGTGACAGAACTCCCCTTCACTTCAGCAGGGCCAGGATTTCTCTCCGTACTGACACATCTAAAGCAGTGATCAAAGGTTCAGCAATGCATATTCCTTGGCTTCATATATGCAGCAGTTGCTCTCTCTGCAGGCAGAGGGTCATGTTTAGCATATTTTGGGCCCTTTAATCTGAACATAATACGAGAGTGACAATAAACCTGCAAGATTTTGCAAGTCATCCTCTAGAAGTTTTCATCTCAGGTGAAAGGTGTTTTTTTTTTTTTTTTTTTGTTTTTTGGTTTGGTTTTTTTTTTTTTTTTTTACTTCAGCTCTAATAAAAACAGCTAAAATAAAATAGAAAAAAAACCCACAAACAAACAAAAAAAACCCACAAAAAAACCCAAAAAACCCACAAAAAACCCCACTTGTTCAGGAAGTCTGCTCACATTTTTCTTTCAAAGGCTTCCTTGAAAGCCAAGGAATAATTGCAAATTTGACTCGTAAAGAAAAGAAATATATCAGTTGTTATACTGGTGAGAACCAGCATGCAGCCAGGTTAGAGCTGAGTCCTTTTTTGCCTATTGAAGAAGTGATCACAGGGCTGACAGCTGGAGTTTACTTGGCTCTACAATAAAGTATTCCTATAGGTACCTTTGGTTGCATTCAAAATGCCAAATGTAATCTTAATGCACTTTTTTCTTTTCTTTTCTCTCTCTTTCTTTCTTCCTTCCTTCCTTCCTTCCTTCCTTCCTTCCTTCCTTCCTTCCTTCCTTCCTTCCTTCCTTCCTTCCTTCCTTCCTTCCTTCCTTCCTTCCTTCCTTCCTTCCTTCCTTCCTTCCTTCCTTCCTTCCTTCCTTCCTTCCTTCCTTCCTTCCTTCCTTCCTTCCTTCCTTCCTTCCTTCCTTCCTTCCTTCCTTCCTTCCTTCCTTCCTTCCTTCCTTCCTTCCTTCCTTCCTTCCTTCCTTCCTTCCTTCCTTTCTTCCTTTCTTTTCCTCTGTTTGGTATTGTATCTTTAACCAAGTTAATAAAAAGAAGAGAGATAGGCAGAAGAAGCTTGACAGGGCTCTGGGCAAGTTGATCTGGTAGAGGATGCTTCTGCTTACTGCAGAGGGGGTTGGTCTGGATGACCTTTGGAGGTCTCTTCCAGCCCATTCTATGAAGAGCACAATTTGCACCCTAAGTTATTTAAGATGCTGTCTAGGGAAATGAAATGTTTTCCACAAATCTGTATTTTCTCATGCCGTTAGCCAATGAAGGCAAAGTCCAGAGGTTACTTGAAGGTGTCAGCCTGATCTAGGGTAGGGTGTCCCTGCCCGTGGCAGGGAGGTTGGAACTAGATGATCCTTTTGGTCTTTTCCAACCCTGACTGATTCTATGATCCTATAAGAAAGTTTAAATGCACAGAAAACTGTGTGACAGTGAGATACCTTGATGGTAATTCGTGCTGCCTATCAAGTTCTGGACACTAGAGCTACCTGGGTACAGGCAGTACCTACTCAATAACAATCAAAAAACCATAAAAGTACTGAAAGCCAGAACAAAAGGAGAAACCAAAATCAATTGGAGTGCCCTGGAGCTTCTGGTGCTATGCATGGCCAGGAGAGGTTGCATCACCTTAAGCTTGAGTTAGGGGAGACTTAAACTGGATATTAGGAAGAAATTCTTCACAGTGAGGGTGGGGAGGCACTGGCACAGGTTCCCAGGGACATCCTGCTCTGGCAGGGGGGTTGGACTCAATGACTTCTTTGGGGCCCTTCCAACCCCTGACATCCTGTGAGACTGTGATCATGAATGCCTGCTCCCTGGGGGTGTTCAAGGTGAGGCTGGATGTGACCTTCGGTCATCTGGTGTAGTGAGAGGTGTCCCTGCCTATGGCAGGGGGGGTGGAACTGGATGATGTTTAAGGTCCCTTCCAACCTAAACCAATCTATGAAAGACCTGAGGAAGAGCCATGTGAAGGAGTGGTGAGTCAGGGTCCTTTTAAATCTCCACAGTAATTCATCCACCAAAGTTGGCTCTTAGAGCTTACAGAAAGCTGTGGGTTCAGCTGGTATGGAGTGGTGGATCAGGCTGGCAAAAAGTGCCAGTCTGGCATAGCTCCTTTTTACCATCTTGATCAGCTTTTGGTTTAAGGCCCAATCTATTTTAAGACCATAACATTCCTGTAACTCCTCACCAGCTCCCATTTCTATTTGCTCTACTTAGAGGGTTCAGAGAGAGAGAGAGGGAAGAAAAAAAAAAA
>VWZI01021156.1:2153196-2170381 GCA_013396835.1 Psilopogon haemacephalus | reverse complement strand
AAGCTTCAAAATTTGCATCGTGGCAGAAGTTTGTCTGTTATAAGCAGAGAGGAATGTCTTGAACTTAGTGTGTTTGGTTTGGGAGCTCTGCTTTTGTCCGCTGTAACCAATTGTCCGTTGTGACCATGTCCATCCTAAGTGCAGAGTGCACTGTGTAATTTAACAGCAGTGGTTAGTACAGCCAAAGCCAACTGGTGAGGCTGGGTGGGAAACTTGAGATATTTTGTTAACCAAATAGGTCCCAAAATANNNTTTTGGGGAACTATCAATCTCTGCATTCTTGGCTAAGTGCTGCTGTTGGAATTTTAAAAGGGGCATGTTGGCCCTTCCATGTGCACTGCACCAAGAGAAGAGAAGAGAAGAGAAGGGTTTTTTTTTTTAGTTGTTTGATTCTTTCAAACTGTCAGATGCTCTCTATAGTGAGCAGAAGCTTGGCACCCCTCAGCTTAAGGAAAAAAAAAATTGGTTAGAGTAGGAGAGGAACAGATCCAGTTAGTTTCTGTGGAGGAAAATGTAAGGTTTTAAAGTTGGAAACATTAAAAAAAGAGAAAAATTCTCTTGTATCTTACATGCAGAGAATAAATGTAGAGGAGTGATCTTTCTCATCACAGTTAAAATAAATTGCCTGGAAATTTAAGGACCCCAGCAAAAAGATCCCACCTTGGGAATTGCTAAGCTTTGTAGCACAAAGTGTAAGGAATGGAGTAAGGATTCATGCACAGTACAGTACATTTTGCCCCTTTGAAAGCAAATGATTTTCAGCCTGAGAGTGAGGAGAGCCTGGAATGTGTTGCCCAGGGAGGTGGTTGAGGCCCCATCCCTGGAGGTCACAGGATGTTAGGGGTTGGAAAGGACCAAATGAGATCATCGAGTCCAACCCCCCAGGTGTTTGCAGCCAGGGTGGCAGAGGCTGTGGGCAGCCTGATCTAGGGTAGGGTGTCCCTGCCCATGGCAGGGGAGTTGGAACTGGACAATCCTTGTGGTCCCTTCCAACCCTGACTGATTCTATGATTCTGTTCTAAAAACTGGAGATGAACTTGGCTTGAAGTAGTCTAAATCAACATGTCCTAGTTGTTGCTTCTTGAAAAAAAAGAAATGGAATTGATTGTAAGTTATTTTTTTTTTTTCTGGGCAAAATGAGAGACAGATTTCTTTTAGTTCTATGAAACAAAGGGATTTCAGTTTACATTTCAGCATTTCCATGAAGAGTAAAGCCAGGAAAATGGCATGCCAATCTGGCACCACTCATAAAATCAGCAGGTGATGCAGTCCACTTAGCAGCCAGTAATCCAGTGGCTGAGAAACTCACCCAAGGGCTGGGCAAATGAGGCTCTCCTCTGCCAGTGGAGAACCCATAACTCTACTTTCCAAGAAATATCCTGGGGGAAGAATGATGGTTCAAATTTATTTCATTATTTTTACTTCCCTGTTCAAGCAGTCTCAATTTACATTTGCTACAACTCTTGTTTCACTGAGGCCTCTCCTCCCTTATAGGCAAGAGCTTGACATCCTGAGAGCTTTGGTCCCTTAGAGTCCACCGGGTCCTCTTTGGACTTCATTGGGACCTTTCAGTATCTTGGACTTACTATGACCTTTCAGTATCCTAAGGGGGGCTACAAGAGAGCTGGGGAGGGGCTTTTTAGGCTGTCAGGCACTGATAGAACTTGGGGGGAATGGAACAAAGCTGGAAATGGGGATATTCAGACTGGATATTAGGAAGAAGTTCTCCAGCTTGAGGGTGGTGAGAGCCTGGAATGAGTTGCCCAAGGAGGTGGTGGAAGCCTCATCCCTGGAGGTGTTTAGGGCCAGGCTGGATGAGACTCTGGCCAGCCTGATCTAGTGTGAGGCATTGCAGGGGGGTTGGAACTGGATGATTCTTGTGGTCCCTTCCAACCCTGACTGATTCTATGACTCTGACTCTATGCCTGGTGCGTGGCATTTGGAGAGTGTCGTGGATGTGTCCCCTTCTGAGGGAGCAGGGCTGGCTTAGGGTAGAGGGAAGGAAGCAACTTGCACAAACTTAACAGCTTTTGCAAGGTATGCAGGCATCTACATGTAGCAAGCAATTGTGGAACAGAAGAGCAAGCCTGAGGCACAATCCCTGCTTGGGTGGTAGCCTGCGAGTTTGGCAGTGAGGAGTGGTGAGAGAGCTCTGCTGTTCAGGGGCCATTAACCTATCTTTGTGTAAACTCTTCCTGAAAACTCAGTTCTACCATAATAAGACAAAAAGCTTAGTGTCTTCCTCAGCCTTCACCAGGCTGTGCAGAAGAGGTTTTAGTTGGGTTTTTTTTTTTCTGGCTTACTGCCTTCAGTTGTTGCTGGTAAGGTAAAACAGGTTAGAGGAATTTTAGTGCTGGAGACTAAGGTTTTTCCTCTATTTTTCAGTCTCTGCTGTGAATGGAACAAGACTCCTTTCCTTGCTGAAAGAAAAGCAGTTTCTTGATGAGAGGTGTTATGCAAGTTACTGTAATTACTTGGCCTGAGCACCCCAGGGAGCTCTTCTGAACCACAATACTGGTTCGTGCAGGCAGGATAAAGTCAAACTTGCTCAGCAGTGAAGCTTCAGAGCTGTGACTTCTGCCCCCATCCTGCCTAAACTATGAAAAAACACAGCAGTGAGCTCCAGCCTGCTTTAGTCCACCCAGATATAAACTAACTTATCTACTGAAAGTTCATGACAAATGAGATGCAGCCAGTTCCACCTTGGTCTTTAGAGGCGAGGAGAAGTAAAAGCCTGTCTTTGTCCAGTGATAAATGAGATGCTTATTCCAAGATTTTTTTTGCTCTGCCAGTGAATTATAGCTGGAACTGTTGGGAAAGGGAAAATTGTGGTTGGAAAAAGGAGTGTATTATGTGTGAGTGACAGAGTGTTTGTGCGTGTGTGTGGGTGTTCCAAGCAGATCCTTAGGACGCATAACAGAGTAGGGATGAAGAATGCTTAAGTGTTGCCAAGTTGTCAAGTGTTTATCTTTTCAGATATATAGCACTATCGACAGCCCTTCTGATGGGATGGCTCCTACAGTAAGCAAAGAAATGGAGGGGAAAAAATAAAAGATAGAATCCTGATAGAAAAATAGGGATTTTAAAAGAAAATATTATTTTTTTTAACAGTCAACAATTTGCCTACATGTATGTCAATGTACAGCCTCCAGTACTGCCTCCAGTCTGGAGCCCTCAGCATGGAAAGGACATAGACCTAGTGCAGCAGGTCCAGAGGACAACTGCAAAAATGACCAAGAGGCTGAAATACCTCTGCTGTGAGGACAGGCTGAGGGAGCTGGGGGTGTTCAGCCTGGAGAAGAGAAGGCTGTAGGGAGACTGAATAGCAGCCTGCCAGTACCTGAAGGGGGGCTGCAAGAAGGCTGCAGAGGGACTGTTTGCAAAGGCCTGCAGTGATAGGACCAAGGGCTTGGCTTGAAATTAGAGGAGACTTAGACAGGATGTTAGGAACAATTTCTTTATCACAAGAGAAAAACACTGGAACAGGTTGCCCAGGGAGGCAGTTGAGGACCCCTCCCTAGAGCTATTCAAGGTCAGGCTCAACAAAGCTCTGAGCAACCTGATCTAGTAGAGGATTTCCCTGCTGAGTGCAGGGGGCTTGGATTGGATGCCCTTTGGATGTCCCTTCCAACCCAGTTTCTTACTCCATGAAAGGAGGAGTTGCTCTGTTTCATGACGTGAGACAGTACCTTGCAATGGCAAAGTTGGTGTGAGTGAAACAAGTTCTGTATTTAATCTCTAGATGAGGCTAACCTGGTCAGGCATGTCAGCTCCCTTTCTGCAGCCATCAGGAGGTTTTTAAGTTGTGGTGCTTCTTTGTCAGAGCAGCCCTGAGGTTTTCCTTGCCACCTCTCTTCTGTGTCTTGTCAGGCACAGCCACTTACAAAGTGCCTATTTCTGGCAGCAGCAGCAGCAGGTTTGCCTCCTTCTTCCCAAACTCCAGGTGATCTCTTCTTTGTTCTTGCTGAGAAATTAAACTTTTGCATCTCTCAAGAGCTGCACAGCTTTATGTCCCTTCTCTAATTCTCAGGTGAAACAGCTGAATTTGCCACTCCAGAATCTGAAGTGCCTAAGGCCATTTGGCCCTTCTGGCTTGTGCAATCCCAATAATTAGATTAAAACTAGAAAACCTCTGCGTAGTCTAACAGACAGGCAGCAGAGACCTGGTTCAGTGCTCCTTCTCACTTTCTATATCATAGAATCATAGAATGTCAGAGGCTGAAAGGGACCTCCAATGATTATCTAGTCCAGCCCCCCTGCCAGAGCAGATCACACAGGAACGCATCCAGATGGTTCTTAAATATCTCCAGAGAGGGAGACTCCACAACCTCCCTGGGCAGCCTGTTCCAGTGCTCTGTCACCCTCACAGGGAAAAAAATTCTTCCTCAGGTTTACGTGGAACCTCCTATGCCTCAACTTCCACCCATTGCTCCTTGTCCTGTCACTGGGCATCACCCAGCAGAGGCTGGCTCCATCCTCCTGGCACTCACCCAGCACATATTTATGAATCTCGCCTCATATTTATAAACCTTACATATTTACACATCCTCATGAGGCAGATTTTGGGCCCTCCTAAACAACTCCCAATTTTTCAAGACTCACTGTCCTAGATTGGAGACTTTGATGTGGGCAGCCTGTGCGTTCCTACAGGCAGGCTGCTGAACATCCAAGGATGGTGAGGAGGACACGTTTTGAACTCTGTGTGACTCACACCTAGTGCATTATTTATAAAGTGAGCACCAGTGACACCTTCTCCCCTCAATATGCTGGGCAGAAGTCATATTTTGCAGGAGATGTGTGCATGCACATAGGCACAGATAGGAGTATGAAAGCTTCTGCCTACTGTATTTTTCTTTTCATGACACTGTGCAGATGGTCTTCTAGATTACAAAGAAAATGCCTCTGGCAAGCTGTGCTCTTCACTGTGATTGATGCTATGGAGGTGTAAGCTTAAATTTTCTCCAAAGTACCTCCTTTTCACATCTGGAGTTTTGGACTGCTGGTAGAATGGTGTAACACAGGAATACTTCTAAGCACTGAGGAAGTATTTGTCATCTGTTTAGGTAGTCACCTTTGATGTGTATAATCAGCTGTGATTTGGAAGGGCTATCCTCAAAACCATTAAGCATTCTACATTCAGCAAGGGCTGGGAGCTGTTTTGAAGTAAAAACCCAAAGTGAACTACTCTGCTCCTATTTCCTCCATCTCACCGCCCCACAATATCTCCTTCCCAGCCAGCAAAATGCATCTTCAACCGGTTTTTGTTCTAGCATTTTGGAAATTAATCCCAGAAAACAGTAAAACAACTTCCCTGAGCAAGGCATAAAAAGCTACCTACTTCATACCTGTTCTAGTGGGAGGTGTCCCTGCCTGTGGTGGGCGTTGGAACTGGATGGGCTTTGAGGTCTCTTGCTAGACCCAACCTAAGCCATTCTGTGATTCTATATCTGGGACATGACTTTGGGCTGTTCGATCAGGGGAAGAGGAGGCTCTGAGGTGACCTTATTGTGGCCTTCTAGTATCTGAAGGGGGCCTAAAAAAAGCTGGGAAGGGACTTTTTAGGCTATGAGGGAGTGACAGGACTAGGGGGAATGGAGCAAAGCTGGAGGTGGGGAGATTCAGATTGGAGGTGAGGAGGAAGTTGTTGAGTATGAGAGTGGTGAGAGCCTGGAATGGGTTGCCCAGGGAGGTGTTTGGGGCCAGTTCCCTGGAGGTGTTTGCAGCCAGGCTGGCAGAGGCTGTGGGCAGCCTGATCTAGTGTGAGTTGTTCCTGCCCATGGCAGGGGAGTTGGAAGTGGATGGTCCTTGTGGTCCCTTCCAACCCTGACTGATTCCATGATATTTGTTTTAGTTACCCCTTTCCTCCCTTGTCACAATGCCAAGCAGCATTTCCTCATAAAGATTTTCAGGTTTGAGTGACATATTAGTCAGTGTCTGACTTGAAGTAATAATTGAAAGCCCTTACTAAAGGGTCAAAATAACCAGAATATACTAATTTTAGAGTTCAGTTGTTAGGGTAATGTTTTATCTTTTAGACTAGGGGGGAAAAAAAGAAAAAAGCCTGCATCTTTCCTTTGAAGATTGGAGTGAAATGTACTCAGGTTAATTTAGGGGATTTTAGGACTTTGTGTAGCACATTATCTGGTTCCTCAAATTTCATATGGGCACTTAGTCGATGCCAGCAGAAAAATATGAGCCTGGTGTGTGATAAGGGACAGTTAATGCCCATGGGTTTCGTTATGGAGATCCTACAGTAATTAATCACATTGCTGTAAATAAAAGTCCAAGAGCTAGAAGGGGAGTTTTCAAATAGGTTCTTCTTTTCCTGCTTCATCCTGCTTCCCACTGAACTGAAGATTTTTAAGAGAGGGTAAATGAGACAGGGGCTTGCCCAGTTTTATAAACCACATCTTGCACTTGGTCATTGTTTGCTGATCACAGGCTCACAGGGTGTCAGGCGTTGGAAGGGACCCAAAGAGATCAGAGTCCAACCCCCCTGTCACAGCAGGAGCAGACAATCTAGCTCAGGGCACACAGCAACACATCCAGACAGAGTCTGCAAAGGCTCCAGACAAGGAGACTCCACAACCTCTCTGGGCAGCCTGTGCCAGTGGTCTGGGACCCACACAGGCAAGAAGTTGCCTCTTGTGTTGAGCTGCAACCTCCTGTGCTGCAGCTTCCATCCATTGCTCCTTGGCCTATCCCAGGGAGCAAGTTGAGAAGGTTGAAAGAAGTTACAGGGAGGAGTTTAGTAGAGCTGCAGGGCAAATCTGAGACACAGAGAATGTTTGTTCTGAAATTAAAAATAGACAAATCCTTTCTCTCCAGTTAGCTGAGAAATCCAAATTCTATGCATTCTTTCCGGGTGAACTCCAAAGTTAAGGACTTGTTTGGGGATAGGAAGGGTTTTATTTGGTATTGATCTTTTATTTCAGAGATGGTTAAATGGGCTGGTTTTTTACATCTGATCAAAGGCCTGCCTTTCCTTCTGTTGAAGCTAATGACTATGTTCATATTGATTTCTCAGAATGCTGGATAGTCTTCCAAATTAATTCTGTGCTAAAGTGGGGCAATCTGTTTTTACATTAAAAAGTGAAATTTCTGGTCAAACCCGGCTCAGTAGATGTTGTTGAAGACTATGCAGGCCTTCAGCAATCAATGCAAAATAATAAAAAATTAAAAGGGAGAAGCATTCTGTCAATAGCACTCCTGTAACAAAGGGAATGGTTGCTTTATATTGATTAGCTCCTGTTAAATAATGCATTATGTCTTCACAACCATGTAGGCTCTGGCAGGGTTGTTTGTTGCAAGCAGTGGCAGTACAGAGATGCTCTTAGTGAGCAAGGAAATCAATACTGTATCTGTAAACACACTTGCAAATGCAGTCCCATGGCTCACCCTCCAATCTGCAGCTGCCCATTAAACCAGCAGAGGTTGAAGTAAACCTGGTTGTTATATTCTGTATTTCTCTCTCACACCTTTCTGGACAGCAGTGAAGCTGCTGAGGCACTCCAAATAGAATCCAATCCATAACTAACTTCTTTCCCATACTTCTATTCCACCCACTAAGAATAGAAGAGTACAAACCAGCTAAGCCATTTCCAACCTTCCCAACGTTTTTGGTAGCTGCCATTTGTTTGAACACCAAAAAGGGCACAACTTATTTTAAAGCTACCAAATAATCCTGGTTAAGAATTAGGGGATTCTCAACTTTTAGCCATCCTCTCCAAGACTGGGCAAGTCTTGGACCCTCCAAGTGGCTGTCTCCAAGCCTTTGGTCTTCTCCCTGCACTCTGCTTCCCCACTCCAGCAGAGGGAAGGGACCATGGGATGGTGCCTGGGCAAGCCAGGACATGGATCTTCCACGACAGATATGTAGTCCAGGGGCATGAGCTGCCCCTCATGCACTAGTGCCATCTGGTTTCACACAGCAAGGACAGGGCACACTTCCCTACTCTCCTCTGCAGAGCAGACTAAGGGCAATGCTCCAAAAGCATTCAGTGAAGCTGAGCTTTCTCTTTAGGGGGTGGTTGTTCCTTCAGTCACCATGCAGCACAATCTGAGATCCTCTGGAGTGTTGTAGCCCAATCCCTCTGAGGCCAGCTCTCTGAATTTAGGGAAGCTGTGATGCTTTCTCCATCACAACTTTGATTACCTTTAACAGGGTGTGAGGGACACAAAAAGACCCTGGTGTGTCTTTCTGCATATTAAATGGAAGACAAACCAAGCACTGTTGCAGACGGTGAGCATCCACAGTTAACCTACTTTTAACACTTGTAGCAGTGGCCACCTCTAAGTGATGGCAAACAAACTTAGTACAATGCTAAAAACATCTGAGCATTTCAGACAAGCTGCATTAGAATGAAGCTCTGTTTCTTTTCAAAGACTGACTCTGTGAAAATACCTCTGTACAGTTTTAGGTTATGGTTATGATTATTATTATTATTGTACAATGTCTTCCCTGGAAACAGAGAGTAGGATTTATCAGAGTGGACTTTAACCACCTCTAAGGCAGCTGTCTAGCCTAGGCTGATAGTCTCAATTTCCCTTGCAGTTGATGGAGATATATGATCTTCTGCAGGAGACTGAGACAGCTGTATAATAGAGGTGGACTGTATAAATTTGTGGGCCAGCAGAGGTGTGAAGAGAGGTGGAGACAGGAGATTTCAAGTTTAAAAATAGATGCTGTGCAGTAAGTCCTAACAGTGAGAGACACAGGCTAGCACTGAGCAGGGCTGGTCGGTCTCATTTTGAATTCTTCCAAAAGGGCAATATTATTTTTGAGATTAACTGTTAAGTTCACAGCCAAATTACAGCTAGTGAGAGCTCTGAGTCATTTTGAAATGACTCTAATAATATTACTTCAGAGGAAGTGAGTTGTTTAATAGAGAAAGCTCCACAGAAATCTGTGGTGACTGGGAGCTGGGGTCCCCAGTCCCGCACTGAGTACCTATATAAGGCTTTATTCACTGATCTAAGGTTCAGTTTGCTGGTTTGTTTTTCACTGGTCTAAGGGTTTAAGCCACTGATTCTTGTTCCTTCATTTTTAGTGAAGTCCATACGACAGACATAGAACTGAGGGAAGCAGAGTGAGAGATGGTTGAAATCTCTTTTGGACAAGGTGTTGAGAGGACCATCTGGCCCCAAGCCTGGTGGAGCAGTATCCAGAAAAACATCTCGGTGGCCCCAGGCCATGGACACAGCAAGGGAATGGCATCCAACTTATGACCACAGAGACAAGCTCTCTATTTTCTTCTCTGCCTCAGGAATTTTTTCCAGACAGGGTCATTCTAGATATGAATAGGTACCCAGCAGACCGTGGCTGCAGTCAGTTATGGGCCATTTGCATAGCACTAGCACGAACATAATTCCTGCTTTAAACAGCTCTAAGAAAGTGTCTTCCTTTCAATTCAGCAACTACCACAGTGTACTTTGCTGTCGTGCCTGAGGCTGCCTGTTTAGCTCTAGTCTGGCTATTGCCATATCACACTGCAGAACACAGGGAGCCTGTGACACGTAGGTGAAATCTGTACAGTGAGTGCAAGAGCAAACCATGGTTAGGAGAAGCAATGTCTTCCTAAGCAGAGTTACAGCTTCTCTCTTGCCTGGAAACTAGGAATAAGAAGGGACAGATTTCACCTACCTGCAGATTGCTCTCTATCTAGGCCATTGAAAAGAGAGATGGAGTGAGCTGGGGAGAAGGAAAACATCAAGTACTGAATAAATAGAGCCTCTGAAGTTATGTGCCCATAAGCCAGCACAGACATCAGTGTGTGTAACTTAGTTTGCACTTTTGGAGGGATCCTGCAGCTAGTGGGTGCAAAAATGAAAAATTAAACCATCTGTAATTATGTCTTAAGATAAACCTCACCATGAGTGATGTTTAAAAAAAAGCAGTATTAGAGTTTCATATTGGCAACCATTAGCCATAAAGATGTCAGTTACCAGCAAGGTTTAGTGCAAATTGGTGAGCTGATGCCTTGCCTGGGTCCTGCAACAAAAGGCATTTCTAATAGCTCTTTAGCAAGTGCTAAGGATGGGATTTCATCCCAGGGAAAGAAAATGAGCTAAGTCTTTCATTAAGACATTCTATAAGAGTAATGTGCCCTGCAAACGTATTTCACAACTCATGGGTGCAGAAGTGAAGTACTCATTTCCAACACAGCCTTCAAATCAAAACATTTCAGCATTCCTCACTCGCTCACATCAGTGGTTCGTGTGAACCAGAACGTTATGTTACAATAACCTCATGATTTTTAGGCACAAGGATCCTTGAATAATAGCTCAGTCTCTGCTTTTCCCTGGAAACTTCCTTACTTTCAACAGTCCTTCTGTACTTGCCAACACTGACCTAACTCAAAAATTATTTGCTACACTTGAGCAAGGAAGAAAATTAACTCTTAAGAAAGTGGGTGGCCTGTATCATCAGCAGAGGGTGAAGCAGGGCTGGGGTGTCTGTCCTGGCTGGTGCACTAGCAGGCTTTATCAGCATTGTGAAGTGCTTGCAGGCGGTGAGAAAGCAGCCTTTTCTCCAGAAAAGCCTCCTAACCTGCACACTGCTGTTAGGATGTTTTGTCTGCTAATTGGGCTCCTTTTCACATACTGCAAGAGCTGCCAGAGCAGTTCATACACAGTGCAAGGCAGTTCTCCCAGAAAGAGAGAAGAGGTTTTGTGTTCTTTATATACCCCTATGATGTCTGTTTTATTAGTAGTGGGCAAATAGATCATTTCAGGGGAAAGGAAGGAGGTGAATTTCTTGCCGGAGTCTGCAGGACACGTTTCTTAGATTTGAGAACTGCTCAGACATTCAGTCAACAGCATCACCTTCTGAAGGTGCTTAGATATTGGCAGGTACATTTATCCATGGAGCAACACACCAGAAGAAATCCTGATGGTTTGGAAGGGGTCAGTGGAGGTCTGAAGGTTAACTTAAGCCAAAGATCCAGAGGGAAATTTTGCTTAATGAAAACTGACACATATATACCCCTTGACAGCTGTGGAAAAAAAAAACCCCAAACAAACACATATTTCATCTAGGTCTCAAAAAAGCTCAAATAGTTAAGCTGAACCACAAAGCCTGAACACATTTTGCATTGAATAGCATTAGCTGCCAAGGAACTATTAATTCACACACTTTTTATTCCTACTGCTCTGGAACCCAGTGGAACTGTTTATCTGACCCCTTGCAAAACCTTCCTCTCAAAACCATTGCATTTAAGACATTTTCATAAGGAACAGTTTGGAGTCTTGCCCACTCATTGTCTACAGCGAAGCAAGAGCAGAACCTTTAGCACGATGTGCATATACAATGTCCACATTGTGTAGGAACACGAGAGCAGACATCCTCTAGAAGCAGTGAAACTATGCCTAATGAGCTCCAAATGGTGTTTCTTGCACACTCAAATTTCCCTCTGAACTCCAGGGCTATTTGCATGTGTAAAGGAAGCTTGGTAAATGTAACCAACTATAGATGTGTAGAATCATAGAATCAGTCAGGGTTGGAAGGGACTACAAGGATCATCCAGTTCCAACCCCCCTGCCATGCCCAGGGACACCTTACCCTAGATCAGGCTGCCCACAGCCTCTGCCAGCCTGGCTGCAAACACCTCCAGGGATCTGGCCCCAACAACCTCCCTGGGCAACCCATTCCAGCCTCTCACCATTCTCAGGGTACAGAACTTCCTCCTCACCTCCAATCTGAACCTCCCCACCTCCAGCTTTGCTCCATTCTCCCTAATCCTGTCACTCCCTGATAGCCTAAAAAGTCCCTCCTCAGCTTTTTTTTTTTGCCCCCTTCAGATCCTGAAAGGCCACAATAAGGTCACCTGGGAGCCTCTTTTTCTCCAGCCTGCACAGCCCCAACTCTTTCAATCTGTACTCATAGCAGAGGTGCTGCAGCCCTCTGAGCATCCTGGTGGCCCTTCTCTGGACACCTCCAGCATGTCCACACCCCTCTTGTAACAGAGGCTCCAAAACTGGACGTCCTGTCTACACTAAAGCTTGGCATCCTCTACTGCAGAGCCCCTGAACAACAGGAACAAAAGAGGTTTTTCCAGAAGGTATATGCTGAGGTTTGGGAAGCATGCTCCCACTGAGCAACATTGTTTTTACAGCTTTCTTAATGAGAGGACTGTCTCCTATAACTAAGAGGAGGTTTTATTACAATAACAGATAAGCTAAGACAGGAAGGAGCCTGAGACAGGCAGAGCTAGGTATATCTTTCAGTAGGTGTCTGTGTCAGAATTGACTCACTAATTAGAAGAAGTTGAATGCTTCAGGGATGTTACAATTCAGTCCAGACCCTAAAAGATCAGATAGCCTTATGAGATGCCTATCCTGTTGCTCAGTGCCATTACAGATCTCAGACACATTAAGTGGAGCATGCTGCTGATAAAAGCCTGTTGCAGGTTTTCCTGAAGGAGTCAAGAACCGTTGAGTATGATGTCTGGTAGGAGTTAGGCTGGTTTCTGCCAGCTCAGATTCTGCCTGCAGTCAGCATGATGTTGGAGACTGATGACAGCATCTTAAATGGCTGGGAGCTGCAGGGAGCTTGTTCATCTCATCTTCTCCCTTCTTCCACTCCTCCCTTCTTCCACTCCTCCCTTCTTCCACTCCTCCCTTCTTCCACTCCTCCCCTCTTCCACTCTCCCCTTCTCCCCCCTTTTCTCCCTACTCTATACTTAGGTTTCTGTAGTCACTAAGGCCATTATTAAAGATGTACCAGAACAACAAAGAAAGAAATCCTTGGGAAAGAAATTTCTGAGAGAATAAGGCAGAACAGAGATGGTTCTGCAGCCTAGGATGTTTGTATGCTGAGCAGATATTGACCAGTAAGCGTCCTGAGAATGAAATTCAGGATCACTTCTTCTATGTGGTGGTGGTGGTGGTATAATCAGGTTCTCTTTTTATGCAGAATTCCTTTCTATGTACCTATACAAATTCAGATGGAGATGTAGAATGCTTCCTTTAAACTGGGATGAGCTCCTTTTTGGGACCCAACTTCAGGTCCTCCTAAAGGGATTTGTGTTCTCTTCCTGAAAATGGAAGTACACACAGTGGTGTACTGTAGTATACATATTCATGACCTATACTGGATCTCTTACACCAATTCCAGATAGTACAGAATAAATTTCCTAAAAAACTACTATTGCTTGGAACCTCAGACACTGAAGTTGCTGTTAAAAACTTCTGGAAATATGAATGTATGTAGTGTGTTTATAGAAGGGATTGATCTAAAGAATCTCACTGCTCCAAATACGTTTGAATTCTTATTCATTCTCATCCTCAAGCTTATTTTCTATTCTACACACAGCTGCCTGTAATCCCAGCCCAATAACAGCTGAGGACACCTTCATCTGATTGGAACATGAAGATGTCCATGATAAGACTCACACTGCTTTCCTGTTCAGCAGCCTTTCCTAACAGTGTGAATGTGTCCTGAACTTTCTGTGGCAATCTTTGCAACGTGCTTAGCGCTAATGCAACCAATATTTATTCCTCCTATCTAGCAGGTTGGGTAGACAGCCAAGCTTGATCTTGGCCTAAAGCTCAGGGTTTGGTTTTTTCAGCTGTGATAGCCCTTCCCAGGAGATGGTGACAGTGCTGATAGATGATCTCTACCCTAAGCGTTTTGAGGTTTGAAACACTTTGGTGTAATGGTGGCTTGCTACAAGGAGAGGATTTCATAGAATCATAGAATGGCTTAGGTTGGAAGGGACCTCAAAGCTCAGCCAGTTCCAACCCCCCACCATAGACAGGGACACCTCCCACTAGAACAGGTTGCTCAAGGCCTCATCCAGCCTGGTCCTGAAACACCTCCAGGGAGGCTGTAGATCACATTCTGTGCTCCACAACCTCCCTGGGCAACCTGTGCCAGTGTCTCACCACCCTCACTGCGAACTTCCTCCTAACATCCAGTTTCAGTCTCCCCTCTGCCAATTCATACTCAGTCCTTCTCCTCCTGTCATTACAAGACATTGTCAATAGTCCCTCTCCAACCCTCCTGTAGCCCCCTTCAGATACTGGAAGGCCACTGCAAGGTCTCCTGGCAGCCTTCTCTTCTGCAGCCTGCAGAGCTCCAACTCTCTCAGCCTGTCCTCACAGCAGAGCTGCTGCAGCCCTCTCAGCATCTTGGTGGCCTCCTCTGGACTCACTCCAACAACTCCATGTCCTTGTGTTGGGGGCTCCAGAACTGCACACCAGGTGGGGTGTGAGGAGAGCAGAGCCAAGGGGCAAAATCCCCTCCCTTGCCCTGCTGCCCACAGCTGCTCTTGCTGCAGCCCAGGACTTGGTTGGTTTTGTCAGAATAATTTTTTTCCCCAACCACATCATATATTAACGATTGACTTATTTCAGGTGTTTTGTAGGCTTAAAGGCTGCCTTATATTCAGCTGTGAAATCAGAAGATGCTCTTTGCCATTTCCATTAACTTCTGAATGCCCTTTTAAGTCAATTGACTGTAGAAGTATTTTTGCCTTTGTAATACAGTCACTGCAGATTGGATTGCAGGGTGGTCAGCATGGTCACTCTGCTTCTTGAAGAAAAGAGTGACCTCATCTCCAGTGTTTCTGACAGAAGGCTGTAAACATTTTTTTACAGTGCCAGTGATTGAAATCCCACAACCATCCTAGGTGCTAATAAGAGATTTCTAATTTTAGCTGTCTTCGTAGTTTCAGACAGTTGCATATCAACAATTTTAAAAAGATGCCTTAAAAGGAAAAGCCTCTTGCAGATGGCATGAGGATTCTGCTCTCAAAAACTGAATCCAGATCTTAAGATGCAAAGTGTACACATCTCATTGCCACCATCACAGAGGTATAGTAAGGTCTAAACTAAGAAATTCATTATGCATCTTCTTTGGCATTGTGAAAAAACACCATGAGGAAGAACTGATGGAACTTGCACATCTACTTGTAGCCACAAAGGAGAGTTTTGTTTAAAACCACCTCTCTGTCTACAACTATCTAAAGGGAGGTTGTAGCCAGGTGGGGTTGGGCTCTGCTCCCAGGCAACCAGCAGCAGAAGGAGAGGACATTGGCCTCAAGCTGTGCCAGGGCAGGTTCAGGCTGGATGTTAGGAGGAAGTTGTTGCCAGAGAGAGTGATTGGCATTGGAATGGGCTGCCCAGGGAGGTGGTGGAGTCCCCATCCCTGGAGGTGTTGAAACAAAGCCTGGATGGGGCACTTAGTGCCATGGTCTGGTTGATTGGCTAGGGCTGGGTGCTAGGTTGGACAGGATGAGCTTGGAGCTCTCTTCCAACCTGGCTGATTCTATGATTCTATGAAGAACCTTTGTAACTGCCCAGTCCAGAGGATGATTAACACACACCCCCAAGCCCAGGCTTTGCCTCTTCTGTTCATTGGAAATGCTGGCTCTTGGCATCACCACTGCTTTCCTCTCCACCATGAGCAGTGGCAGTTGTTTTGTGCACAGTGGGTACCATGTTCTTGCATTTTGTCACCTGGGCAACAGTGCACATCTTTCTGTTTGCAGAGGCACTTCAGAAAGCACTCTCTGCTGCTCTTATAAAAGACTTCCTAACGGATTTTCCCCTGCTTCTGTGTTTCACCAATTCATGCTGCTTTCAGTAACTCATATTCTCCTATTTTCAACATTATTTCACTCAACTTGAAACCTTTTCTAGGAGGTGTAAACCAGTGAATTCTGTGCTACCCCACTTGTCTGTTATGAAAAGCCCTAGATAAGCTGTCAGAAATGAAAATAATATGTTTCAGAGGACGGAAGCTTCTATTAAAAAAACACTGTGCTGTTAAAACTGTCCAATTCCAATAACAGCTTCTGCTGGTGCTTCTTCACTGTCTCAAAGCAGACGTTTGAACACAGAGGACCACTGTAGCTCTTGTTATTCAGCATTCACATTCTGATAATACCACAGAGCCACACTGAAGTTTGTTTCAGGAGCAATTTAAGCAAGCACTCTGAATATGTAGACTCCTATTGAAAACTACAGAAAGATTCTCTTTCTCCATTACATTAAAGGCAATGCTTCCACAAATGTTTATTATCCACGGACTTCAAGGGTGAACTTTTAGTCTTAGCATAAATTTGCAAGGTACAATCAGTGTCTCCTTACCAGACACTGCGTTGAGGCTTGGAGGATTCAGCAGCTCCTGCCTCTCTGCCCTCTTTCCGGCTGCTGCATGCAGCTAATTCCTCCTGGGAAAAGAAGCAGGCCATCAGTTTGTTTACCATCCAGGAAAGATACCTGGCAGTTTCCTTGCACAAAATGAGCTGCTCTCTTGTCAGGAAGATGTTTGATCCTCTCACAAGCTCTGCCATCTGTTGAATAAATATAAGCATGTGAAAGTTCAAAGTGTTACTCCGCGTAATAACAGGCAGTGGAACAGCGCAGGGTATTGACTGCTGGAATTAAGACACAGGCAGTCCCCAATTATGCCAGAGCTAAGCTGCTTTAGGAATAAGACAAACTCTTTAAAAAAAAAAAAAATTTAAAAAGGAAAAAAAAAAAAGTTGCCCCCTCAAATTCCTTTAAAGAAAAAAAAAATAATAGTAATTAAACAAAAAAATAAAATCGATATTTTCTCTTGGCTCTCACATGGCTTTTACATTTAACTGCCCGTTTAGCTCTTGCCCACACAAGATTCGTTATTCTATATAATAGTAAGTGGAGTAACTTTGAGCACAAATGTTGCACAGGGCTCTTGGTGATTAATAGAGCTGGTGGAGGCATTTTCCAAATGCTCCTGTAAGGCCATGCTCTTATGCTGGGTAGGAAATGTCCATACCTCTGAAGCACTCCTTCAGCGAGACACTTAAACATTTGCCTTCAATACTCTGCACTGGCAGTGTGTGTTAGAGATCTGCCAGCCTGCCTCAGAATCCATCACCATTGAGACATTACAAACTGTTGTTTTTATTGTTATACAAATAGTAATAGAACAAGGGCAGATAACATTAAAATCAATATTTATTATGCCTCCTATAATTAATAGCTAATTTTTATATATATATATATATATATATAAGATATGCTAATGTGATTTTTGTTGTCTGCCTGTTCAGTACCCATCATTTAAATACCCATCATGAAGAGATGCAATGGCAGTATGGTCCCAGCCCTTGGAAAGATTCCAAACTCATTATTAGTCAAGAGGCAGCAGAAAGCAGGGGGAAGCTTGCCACAAAGTGGAAAAGTAAAATAGTAG
>VWZI01021156.1:2126048-2153061 GCA_013396835.1 Psilopogon haemacephalus | reverse complement strand
TTTTAGAAGACTATTTTATATATATATATATTTATTTTTTTTTTTCCCCCTGGGTATGATAAGCTAAGCTTCACTCCCAGGCTGCCAAGTGGTGACTGACAGGAGTTTCTGTTTCCATATAATCCAAAGTTTTCCCTGCAGAGGCTCTCAGTGTTAGCATGTCATCCTGGTGTCATTTTCAGGAAGGAGGAAAGGAGAGTGGCCCAAACTTCTCCTGAGCCTCATAGCATCATCTTCAACACCTAACATCACCATCCAGGTTCAGTCAGTGACTCCTGGTGGCGATCTGTACAAGTCGATTCTCTTCACAAGGCAGAGCTAAAGCTGCTGCAGCAGCTGAGCAGGTAATCCAATCATCTGCTTGAGAGGTTTTTATTATTCACAAAACTCAGGGAATACAAGCTACAGCTGGTAATTCTTTACTCTGAAATGTGGACTGATGTAATTGGGATGGGAATCAAAAAAAGCAAAGTCTTTAGGTCCTTCAGGAGAGGATGAGGTTGCACAATGAATGGCAGCACTGTAACTATTCTGTGATGGAGTCTTTTGCTATCTGCAATACTCATTTTGAAGTGTTTTGCTAACCAGACCAATTTCTTCCATCAGATATCTTTCTAGAAGACAATCTGAGACCATAACAGAGTTCTTTACCAAAGCAAAAAGGCAGGGATGGATTCTTACTGTTAAAATGTCTGAAAGCTCAAAACCCAGGGTCCTTTCAGAGCTAAAAATTTAGGATTAGGACAAGGAGCAATGGGTGTTAGGTGAAGCACAGGAGGTTCCACCTCAACAGAAGGGACAACTTCTTGACTGGAAGGCTCCCAGAGCACTGGCACAGGCTGCCCAGAGAGGTTGTGGAGTCTCCTTGTCTGGAGCCTTTGCAGGCCTGTCTGGATGTGTTGCTGTGTGCCCTGAGCTAGATAGGATGGTCCTGCTGTGGCAGGGGGGTTGGACTGTGTGATCTCCTTGGTCCCTTCCAACCCCTGACATCCTGTGAAAACCTGGAGTTCTTTCAGCTTTGAGCTACATTTGTCCTATCTGTACGTTCCTATGTATTGCAGTACTTCAGGCAGGTGAAATGAGTTGTAGTAGTTGTTGGTAACTGCAGTTAGGTGCAAGAGCAGCCCACAATGACTGATGCATTAATGCCTTTTCACCCACTTCTCCAGCCAGCTGAATTAGCAGCAAATTAGTTCCTTTCTAAGCAAGGTCTGACCTTGCTTCTGCTTTAGAAAGAATGAATGTTCTCAAAGGTGTAATGCTGCCTGAGACAGGATTTCTGCTTACAAGCCAGATGGAATGCCTGCTCTGTTGCCCAACGCCTGATTACCAAACCTGGCTATCTGTTAACACCTATACACCTACCAACCCCATTAAGTGCAGCCTGCTTTTCTCTCTGGGACAAAGGACAAATTAGATCAAACCCCACACTTGTGTAACAAATACATTCTGTTCTCTAAAAGCTGCCAGCCCTCCATACAGGCTTTACAGCCCTGAAGAATGGCATGCAATACTTTCTCCCTGTGGCCCTTTGAGCTGGATTTTCTAGCTCAGACATAGAGAAAAAAATGCCTTAGAAGTGGAAGCTGTGAGTGGAGAGGTGAACATTCTAGGGATAGGCCATATAAGAGCAACAATGGATAAGTTAATCAAGGGTTTATGTCTGGAAGCACAGCTTGTGCCTTCCCCTTGCTGGCTTCTGCTGCACCTGCTGCTATCTCCCCCCTGCTGCTGTTTTGGCTGCTGCTGTATCTGCTGCTACACCCCTGCTTGACTCCTTCCCCATCCTCCTTAAGGCTATTTTTTTTTTCTGTAGTAGTTTAGTCTCTTTATACTGTTATATTTAGTTTAAACTGTAAGAAAATACAATTTTGTTTTTCCTGACTTTACAAAAATCCATCTTGTTGTGAGTTTAACTCTACCAGGGGAGGGATCTGCTTTAACCTGGTACTCGCTGGAGTAGTAGTAGCACTAAGCACCCTTGATTTCAATAATTTTCAAGTGTGTATGACAGCTGAACCCACAGATCACAGGATCACAGAGTATTAGGAATTGGAAGGGACCTTCAGAGACCATCAAATCCAATGCCCCTGCCAGAGCAGGACCATAACCTACTGCAGGTCACACAGGAATACATCCAGACAGGGCTTGAAAGTCTCCAGAGAAAGAGACTCTACAACCTCTCTGGGCAGCCTGTGCCAGTGCTCCATGATAGAAAACAGTTACAGCACAAAGAGAGGTGTGCAGACACACTCTTCAAACTTTTAATTATATATCCAATGTAATTGGAGGGACCTGGGGCTGCTTAATCTGGAGAAGAGTAGATTGAGAGGGGATTTAATCAATGTGAGGGCTGGGGGTCAGGAGTGGGGGGACAGGCTCTGCTCACTGCTCCCTGGGATAGAACAAGGAGCAATGGATGGAAGCTGCAGCACAGGAGGTTGCAGCTCAACACAAGAGGCAACTTCTTGCCTGGAAGGGTCCCAGAGCACTGGCACAGGCTGCCCAGAGAGGTGTGGAGTCTCCTTGTCTGGAAGCTTTCAAGTCCTGTCTGGATGTGTTGCTGTGTGCCCTGAGCTAGATTGTCTGCTCCTGCTGTGGCAGGGGGGTTGGACTGGATGAGCTCTTTTGGGTCCCTTCCAACCCCTGACACCCTGTGAGCCTGTGAAAACTCATCCTTTAAAATCACACTGCAGGAAGCCATCCTTGTGTTACAGTAATTTGAGCATCGGACTTAAGTGATTTATAATCTGAAGATAGGATATTATAGACAGAACAGAATAAACACTCTTAATTAACCTCCCCACCCAGAATAACACTGAGCACTCTTTAAGTAATCTGTCCAGTAATGAACAAAGATGTCTGAAAATCAGCACCAGTCTACAACTGTTTGGGTCTGATCCAGCATCAAGACTTTCTATTTCCTGAAAATTCTTCCCGGTGCAGTGTGTGGAAGGAGTTAGGGATCTTAGTGTCCCAAATGAAGCAAGCTGAGGAAGGTACTGCCTGGATGTGGGTGATAGAAATGTTGAAAAGAAGCCTTGTGGTCTCTCTGCAGTCCAGCCCAGAGTGCAAGAAAGTGCTGCCATAAGCTTCCAACCCTATTTTAGTGGGCCCGAATCTATCTGTGAAGGAAATGAGCAGCCTGTACTCTTTTCCTTTGGAAGAAAAAACATTACCAGAGCTTCTCTTTTCCCATCCAACTTTCCTTTGAGTTCCTTTGGCAATAAACTGCCCGAAGAAAGTTTCGCAGATGTTGAAATACAGACACTGGTAATTAAGGGTTTTATTACACGGTTTAGAGAGCTGCTAAAGTGGTTACTTACTGATGCCCTGCTGAAATGTTAAGAAATGTGTCCCATTCCCTGCGGAAGAGAAGGAGCCCAATTCCAAGACAAACTCCAAAATGTAAATGAGAGGCAACTGAGGCGTTCCTTTATGCTCTGTCCTTGTCCTCTTTCTCTCTTCTCTCTCCACCATTTTTTAAACAAGTGACACTAATTTTCTTGAATGTTGCAAAGCTTTTAATCCTTGTCCACTCTTTCCTGAATCATAGAGTGACAGAATGGTTTAGGTTGGAAGGGACCTCAAAGCTCAGCCAGTTCCAACTCCCTGTGCCACAGGCAGGGACACCTCCCACTAGAACAGGTCACTCAAAGCCTCATCCAACGTGGCCTTGAACACATCCAGGGAGGGAGCAGCCACAACCTCCCTGGGCAACCTGTGCCAGTGTCTCACCACCCTCACTACAAACAACTTCCTCCTTACATCCAGTTTCAATCTCCTCTCTGCCAGTTTAAACCCATTCCTCCTCATCCTGTCATTACAAGACCTTGTCAATAGTCCCTTCCCAGCCCTCCTGCAGCCCCCTTCAGATCCTGCAAGGCCACTCCAAGGTCTTCTGGAAGCCTTCTCTTCTCCAGGCTGCAGAGCCCCAACTCTCTGTGCCTGTGCTCAGAGCAGAGCTGCTGAAGCCCTCTCAGCTGCATCTTGGTGGCCTCCTCTGCACTGGCTCCAACCCTTGCATGTGCTGCTTGTGCTGGGGGCTGCAGAGCTGCAGACAGTGCTGCAGGTGGGGTGTGAGGAGAGCAGAGCCAAGGGGCACAATCCCCTCCCTTGCCCTGCTGCCCACAGCTGCTCTTGCTGCAGCCCAGCACACAGTTGCTGTCTGGGCTGCACTCACACTGCAGCCTCATCTTGAGCTTTGCACCACACCAGACCCCCAGGTCCTGTTCCTCAGGGCTGCTCTCAGCCATTCCTCACCCAGCCTGTATCCATGTACCCCTTGGTTTGTGTAAGCATAGAAGTTCAGGAACTTGTTGAAGTTCTTTGTGTTGTGACCTGAGCCAGCAGTGTGCCCAGCTGGCATGGAAGGCCAAAGGCATCTTGGTTTATATCAGGAACAGTGTGGCCAGCAGGGCTGTGGCTGCCTTTCTGCTCCTGTACTGCCACTGGGGAAGCCTCACCTCCAGCACTGTGCAGCTCAGATACTTTCTTTGCAAGAAAGCTGCTGCAGTGGTGACTTAGTTGGTGCAATTAACAAGGCAGGAATTATAAAATACATAGTTATTTTATTTCCAAAAAGCCCTGCCCACAATTCTGTGTATTTTTGTTCTGTCCCTATTACAAATATTTTGGTTTTGTCCTTGTTTTTGGGTGGCTTTTTTGGTTGTTGGATTTTGTTTGGTTTTTGTTTTTTTTTTTTTTTCATGTACAAAGAAATGACACTTTAAAACTTGCATTAAAATACTTGCAGACCCTCTATAGAGTAAGCTTTTTGTTTTATTAAGCAGCTTGGTTAAATTACCCACTTTGGGATCAATAGTTTAATTTGCTGATTTAGACCAGAGGCTCACAAAGATTCGTAGTATTTTCAGCCTATTAATTAATACCCGTGCATAAATGAGAGGGAATAACTAAACTGTGATCAATTTGATTAGAATAATTCTGTAGGAGAGGCAAAAAATGGTAATTCCTAGGTAAAAATAATTTCTAACTTCAGTGCTAGGGTCAAGTTTGTAGTCTTAGCATCATTTCCCAGGTGCTTTCCTGTTGGGTTATTTTGGTACAGAATCAAAGGCTAGTTTAGGTCAGAAGGGGCCTTTGGATGTCATCTAACCTAAGCCCCTGTTCAAAGTGAGCCTAATTAAAATCTGCTTGCTCAGGGCCATGTCCAGATGAGTCCTGAACACCTCCAAGTATGAAGATTCCATAGCCTCTCTAGACAAATTCTTCCACTGTTGGATGACCTTTGTGATGGGTTTTTTTTTCCTTAGATCTAATTGGAATTTTCTCTTTCCCAAGTTGTGTTGCTTTGCCTCTTGCCAGATTGGTGCTGCACTGCAGTGAAGAGTGTGCTCTGTGTTGCCTGCATTACCTGTGACCCTTAAATTAGCTGTTCTTCAGACAGCAACCAGGTATTCCCTTTAGCCCTTACTTCTGAGGACTATTTCTGCTCTCCTCTGAAGCCCTCAGTCCCCTGTCTGTGCCATGGCTTTCTGCAGGGTATTCCTCCAGAATGCTGATGTCATTCTAGCCCAGGCTCAAGATCTAACCAGTTACTTGTCAGTCACTTACTTCTCCTTCAATAATCCCTTTGTTTTAACTCTGCTGCTGCTCCCTGCACTCTTGCCATGTGCTGGGTGCTTTGTGCCACATTCCTTCAGTGTGAGTTTGGACACCGAGCCCAGAAGCAGACCTTGCACCTCTACTACACCTGTTGTGTGAGTGTCTCCATTCAGAAAACAGGTTGGGTTATTTTGTTCTAAAAGAAGTGGTCATACTTGACTTCTGCACTGGTGGAGAGATTTTCACAGGCTCATAGGATGTCAGGAGTTGCAAGAGACCCAAAGAGATCATCGAGTTCAACCGAGTTCTTCCTTCCATTGTGCCCACAATAGGCAGGTTCCTTGACTGTATCTCCATGAAGCATTTCTATTTTTTTCTGGCTGTCTGTCACCCACATACTGCCCTTCTACTCATCAGGGGATCATAAGGCCATAACTGCTCATCCTGTTAACAACAGAGCTAGCAATTAGTTAATATAGAACACTGACAGGCATCATTACACAACAAATGAGTGCACATTTGGACCCCCTAACACATTGTTGTTTGTCTTATTCATTTACACATCCCCATTTCACAACCCAGCTCACATATTCCTCTACCAGTGAGTTATTTCTTTGAGCATTAGCTTTTTGCTTATTCCCTAAAAACAGGTAGCTGGTATTTAATTAGCTCTATATATCCTTATCAACAGCTATTGCAGGTCTGATGAGGCAGCCTTTCGCTAGGGTAAAGGTAAAACTCTTGCCAGGTTGCATTTGGGATGGGAAATGTAGTCCATTAATCAAGCATCTGTAATAGCATCACTGACAGTACCCGAGCAGACAGAGAATAAACAACCTAGCAACTCTTGGAATTCTTTGGGAACAGGAATAGGGCAGCATAATGAGGTCTCTGAGATTACTTTTCCCCTTTTGTTGAATTTCTCTTGGTTTCCACGCTCTCTGAATTGTTGTCCCAAATAATGCACCAAAAAAACTGTTCCAGATCATGTACTGGAATGAGCGAGACAAGTAGGAACTCGAGGAATTCAAGGTCAAGCCCAAGGCAAAGATTAAAGAGGAGGTTTTGTTTTTCATTTACATTTTAGCTCCACCTCAGATGGAGCAACTAAAGCAATCAGCTACTTTACGAACTTAATAGCCAGAAAGAATCTGGATCACTCTGCTGAGAGGGCAGATTTTTCCACATGTGATTCAACAATGAATATATTTCTGGAGGGAAGCCAACCCAATGCTTACTTATAAATACCATAGGAAAAACTTTTTTTTTTTTTTTCCCAAGTGTGATATTAACTGAAATTTTGGGTGAAATTTTTGTGTCTGGGTTTCAGTAAGGCCAAAGAAAAAAAAACAAGCAAAAGGCTGGTGGTGCTTGTTTCTGGGAAGCTTTCAGATAGCCTAAGTTTGGTTGTGTTCTTACAAAGGCATCTTTGGTCTTACAATGAATGGAGCTGTCTCAATATTTTAATGAATTTGGACATCTAATCAGAGCCCTTGGTGCCTTCCATTGTAGATTCACAGTGTCAAATATCACTGAAGGACTTTGATTCCAAAAGGGGAATATGCAGCAGAACCTGGACCTTCCTAGGCATACCTGAGTGTGATAGAAGGCACAGCACAGACACCAAACTGTTCACAGCACAGTGCAGGTGAAGGCAAGAAGGTAGGGATGTGAGCAATGCCAGCCTATTCTGAGTGGGGCTCTGCAGCCTGGAGAAGAGAAGGCTTCCAGGAGACCTTGCAGTGGCCTTCCAGGATCTGAGGGAGCCTACAGGAGGGCAGGGGAGGGACTATTGACAAGGTCTGGTAATGCCAGGATGAGTAGGAATGGGTTTGAACTGGCAGAGGGGAGATTGAAAGTGGATGTAAGGAGGAAGTTGTTTGCAGTGAGGGTGGTGAGACACTGGCACAGGTTGCCCAAGGAGGTTGTGGCTGCTCCCTCCCTGGAGGTGTTCAGGACCAGGTTGGATGAGGCCTTGAGCAACCTGTTCTAGTGGGAGGTGTCCCTGCCTGTGGCACAGGGGGGCTGGAACTTGCTGAGCTTTGGGGTCCCTTCCAACCTAAGCCATTCTATGATTCTATGATTTTGGTTTGGAGGAGCTTTTGGTAATTCCCATTAATAAAGAGATCTCCAATTAAAAAAGAAAATAGGTCAGTAAACCCCAAGATATTTAAATACAACTCCCCATGGGCAAGCCATGTGTTTTCCTCTATTAACTGCATCTTCCTTCATCCCAAGAACATGCAATCTAAATTTGTCAACACTGGGTAAGAACAGTGCACAGCTATAGCCAAGGCACTGGGTACAGAAATGCTGGCAAAATTAGAAGAGAACATCCCATTCTAGGATCTTGAGTCGTGTATATGTATCTGCTGGTAAGGAACCATGGAATTTTAACTAAGAATTATATGTAGATATAGTAAAGATATGACTTTATATTAATTCTGTGTAATCCTTCTGGGTAGGATGCAAAAAAAAAACAAAACAAAACAACAACAACAAAAAAAGCTAATTAATTCCAGAGAGTGGATCCAAGATTTCTCAGTGTTCATCCCTAGTATTGGTGGCTGTGGGAATGTTAAAAGCAAGCTAGTAGTGAACAGAGCCATCTAAAAGCCAAGCCCAACATGGACCAGCATCAGCACTTGCTGAGCAGCCCATGGATGAAAGACTCTTTAGTCTTACAATTCTAACAAGAAACAGTATGAAAGGATAAATCACACAGGAAATATTCAGTCAGGGTCAAATCTTCCGTTCTGGGAAAGATCCAGAATACCTCCGCCTGGTCTTAGACAGAAAAATAAAACAGCTAAAAAGGCATTTTTCAGTTGTATTTATTTCTTTTCAGTAAAACAATAACAACCACAACCAAAAGAAGTTGCCAAAACAATATCAGCTGCAAAGCCAGCAGCACGGGTGTGAGCAGTTTGGTGTTTCACAGCACATAGTCTTCAGGCTTGCTTTTTTGCTATCAGCAGCAGCAGGCACTGTTGCATTCACTCTCTTCTGGCAACAAGTCACTGGGTGGCCACCTGCATTCCTCATGCTGGGTTACTGCTTACTCAGGGGTAGAAACTGTACTGAGGTTGTGATGGATCATTTGCACAGGTAGAGTCATAGAATCACAGAATGGTTTAGGTTGGAAGGGATCTCAAAAAGCATCCAGATGCAACCCCCTTGTGCCATAGGCAGGGACACCTCTCACTACAACAGGTCATTCAAAGCCTCATCCAGCCTGGTCCTGAACACCTCCCTGGGCAACCTGTGCCAGTGTCTTACCACCTTCACTGCAAACAACTTCTTCCTAGCATCCAGTTTCAATCTCCCCTCTGACAGTTTAAATCCATTCCTCATCCTGTCATTACCAGACCTTATCAATAGTCCCTTCCCAGCCCTCCTGTAGCCCACTTCAGATCCTGGAAGGCCACTCCAAGGTCTCCTGGAAGCCTTCTGCAGGCTGCAGAGCCCCAACTCTCTTAGCCTGTCCTCAGAGCAGAGCTGCTGCAGCCCTCTCAGCATCTTGGTGGCCTCCTCTGCACTGGTTCCAACGTTTCCATATCTTCCTTGTGCTGGGGGCTCCAGAACTGCACACAGTGCTGCAGGTGGGGTCTGAGGAGAGCAGAGTAAGATTCCTTTTCCTGGGTAACCTTCATGTATATGTCAAAATCATAACAAAGTTTCCAGTTTGTGTAACCTTAGTCTCTCACAGTCTCTCTCATAGACAGATTTTTAGGCACACTCAGTTTAATTTAAGGATGAGCTACTTATTCTCACACACTGCATAACTTTAAATTCCCTCTACATTTCTCCTAAGCCTAACACGGTGTGCACCGTGAGAGGAATCCAACCAAAGTTCAAGATCTCACAGCTTCTCCCAATAAGTTGTCTGATTAATTAAGCAATTTCTCTGTTGGAAAAGCATGCTTCATTTCCACTGGTAATTCCTCAGGCTGCTCACCTCTTGCTCTCACTAAGCATGATGATGCAAAGGTAAAAGGAGAAGTAATAACTCTTAAAGACGGTATCAGCGTTGCCAGAGCCCAGGAGGGAATTGTAGCCAGAGAAGAATTTGTGAGGAGTAGTGATTATTGGTGATTATGTGACAGAGTGTGGAATTTAGCTTGCATTTATTACATTATCCATGAAAATCCTCAAGTAGTCCTGAGGCCACTTTGTTAAACTAAACTAGGTAAGGAAGTGAGGCAGAAGTGGAGATGAGCAATCAGCTCACACAACCTAGCTACAATTTCCTACATCTCTCTTGTGGCTCTTACTGCCATGGTTTAGCTGATTAGATAATGTTGGGTAATAGGCTGGACTTGATCACAAGATGCCAGGGGTTGGGAGGGACTCAAGGAGATCATCGAGTCCAAGCCCCCCCACCCACTGCCAGAGCAGGACTATCCAATCTAGCACAGATCACAGAGGAACACATCCAGACAGGCCTTGAGAGGCTCCAGAGGACTCTGATGATCACAGAATCATAGAATGGATTAGGTTGGGAGAGACCTCAAAGCTCAGCCAGTTCCAACCCCCCTGTGCCATAGGCAGGGACACCTCCCACTAGAACAGGTTGCTCAAGGACTCATCCAGCCTGGTCCTGAACACTTCCAGGGAGGGAGCAGCCACAACCTCCCTGGGCAACCTGTGCCAGTGTCTCACCACCCTCACTGTGAAGAACTTCCCCCTGTTCAAATCTCCCCTCTGCCAGTTTAAGGTCTTGTCCAGCCTGGCTAATTCTGTGATTCTGTGATGCATCTGCATCAAGGCTTTAACACACTCTGCTCTATTGTACACATAAAATCAAAGCACAGCCCTGCACTGCTGGCATCAGATGTAGCACAATTATCTCTATTACCAAAATGTTCACTCTTTAGGGTATTTTTTTTTGTTTGTTTTGGGTTTTCCAATGGAGTTGTGAACTGAGACCTCCTTGCATTGACAAACCAAGTTCCTGGATGTGGTGCTGAAGCACGTAGTATTGTCTGCAGCCCCCTGAATTGTACTTACACAGACACATTTATCTCTGAAGGTAACAATTGCCTGCCTTTTATAGGGAATATTTGACTGCTGCCTCTTTGAGTGCTTACTTTGCAAAAAAACCAAAAACAAACAAAAAAAAAAAAACCCCAACCACACCAAAAAACCCATGCAGAACATGACCCAAAGATCCGAGGAGGAAGTTAAATTAATAACATTTTTTTTTTTTAATAGTTTCTGATTTTTATTTCTCAAACGAACAAAACAGAAAAAAAAAAAAAATCAAGTTGCTTGTTCTTTGAACTTCCATCAATTGTCAATGTTTTTACTCAGAGTTTTCCAGGAAAGTCAGAAAGGAAACTGGACCAGAACAATGGGTAACGTAAGCATTTATCTCCACCACCGTGCATGCTGATAAGGAAAAGCCAAGTAATGGCTTTCTCTCTCTCATCTTTTTAATTTTCTGTTTATTACCTCCTGAAAGCAATTTGCTCAATTTAACACAGAAAAAAAAAAAAAAGGATATTTTGATCTGTGATTTTCCCCTTGTTCTCATCTTATTATCCCATCTGTGTATTCTTTGTCCTGTGCAGAAGAAGCTGAAGCGTTTTTAATTGGTAACAATTTTCTTTTACATGTTTTACATCCTTGCGTTCCAAATTTTCCCAAAGTGGCAATGGATATTTTCTCTCACAAAAGCCAGAATAGATCATAAAATCATAGAATGTGAGGGGATGGAAGGGACCTCCAAAGCTCATCCAGTCCAACCCCCCTGCAGAATCTCCTATGCCGATCACACAGGAATGCATCCAGGTGGGTTATGAATATCTCCAGAGAGGGAGACTCCACAACCTCCCTGGGCAGCCTCTTCCAGGACTCTGTCACCCTCACAGGGAAAAAATTCCTTCTCATGTTTAAATGAAACTTCCTATGCCCCATTGCCCCTTGTGCTGTCCCTGGGCAGTTGTGTCTGTTTTGCACTTGGAACTTATGAGTTGTTTGGTGAAAGATTTCCCTCCCTTCTCAGTCCTTTCAGAGCATGCAATACACTTGGCTTACAGGCTACTGCCAGTGCACACAAACCACAGCAAGATGCAGGTTGGCAAAGCCCCTCAGGATCACCAAGTCCAACCTAGAAACCTACTCTAGAAGATTCTCCTTAAACCATATCCCCAAGCACCAAATCCAAACCACCCTGAAACACATCCAGGGTTGGTGACTCGATGACCTCCCTGAACAGCTCATTCCACTTCCTGACAGTCCTTGAAGAAACAACTTCAAGCTTTAAAATCCAGATTTCCTCTAGCTCAAATATGGGATGTAGCAACGGTGCCCAGATGAGGCCAAGACAGCTTGAAGGACCCAGCCCTGCCTTTTTCTTCACCTCAGAATGAGCAGTGGCTGAGCTAAAGTAAACAGACTGTGCTTGCCCTATCTTGCTGTAACACAGATTGTACTATGCAAATTGTCCTTAGGCCCACACACAGAATGCAGGAATTATCATCTAGGACAATCTAATTTACTGTTGTTGAAGGAGTTCAAAACTTTCACAACTTTTAAAGAGTTTCTCAGCTGTGACGTGAGGTTGGAATAGAAACTAACATCTGTGCAGAACATCAGGCAAGCCCAGCATGTCCCCAGCATCATGATTGATATACTTAATAACTCCCTAATACAAAAGCTTGCTGCTTTTACTCAGATTTACTATCCACTTCCACATTTCCTCTTGGAGAGCTTTGTATTTTAAGGATTAGGTATATGAGAAAGGTAGAGACTCAGAGGCTTCTTATTTGTCTGTATATTTTATCTTAAAAATTAACACAGTGGTGATCTGTGCATTTATCATGGAATCAGCCAGGTTGGAAGAGGCCTCCAAGCTCATCCAGCCCAACCTAGCACCCAGCCCTAGCCAATCAACCAGACCATGGCACTAATGCCCCATCCAGACTCCTCCAGGGATGGGGACTCTACCTCCTCCCTGGGCAGCCCATTCCAATGCCAATCACTCTCTCTGCCAACAACTTCCTCCTAACATCAGCCTGAGCCTGCTCTGGTGTGGTTTGAGGCTGTGTCCTCTCCTTCTGTCCCTGGGTGCCTGGCAGCAGAGCCCAACCCCAGCTGGCTACAACCTCCCTTCAGGTAGCTGCAGAGAGCAATGAGCTCTGCCCTAAGCCTCCTCTTCTGCAGGCTGCACACCCCCAGCTCCCTCAGCCTCTCCTCTTGGGGCTGTGCTCCAGGCCCCTCCCCAGCCTTGCTGCCCTTCTCTGGGCACCTTCCAGCACCTCAACAACTCTCTTGAGTTGAGGGGCCCAGAACTGGACACAGGACTCAAGGTGTGGCCTGAGCAGTGCTGAGCACAGGGGCAGGATAACCTCCCTGCTCCTGCTGGCTACACTGCTCCTGCTCCAGGCCAGGATGCCATTGGCTCTGCTGCCCACCTGGGCACACTGCTGGCTCCTGTTCAGCTCCTATCTCCCAGCACCCCCAGGTCCCTCTACACCACTGCCCATACATCTTTGGAGCAGAGTTTTGGGAGCCCACAAGAGAGCAGGTGCAGCTATGCAGGGAGCAGGAAGGTGGGTGGGAAGTGTTGCCTCATCATTCTCCACCTGACAGAAAGCCTACACAGCATGTCGGGAATTAGGTAATTGTGAGTGTGTGCAACCTCCTGCAGGTTTACTCCAGCTCTACACTGATACTTAGGTGCCCAAATGGCAATTTAGGTGTCTAGATTTAGGTGGAGGTTTTGGATCACTCTCCTGATCTGTTTAGGTGCCTGAGATGGCAAAGGTAATTATTTTGGATTACTTCTTCCCAGACTGAAGACAAATCACAGAGGAAGTTTACCTCAATGTGGTGTAGCAGCTCAGAGGCAATGCTTATGCCAGAGTCACAAAGTAGGACACACAAATTAGAAATGGATGGATCAACTTTCTCTTTCACATCCATTGCCTCCTTCTCTGGCACCCATTTTCACATTTGGCTTAAATATTCCTCCTCTAAATTTCATCCCAGTGCATGAAGTAACTTCCTCTACAGATCTTTCTACATCTGGAAGGCCTAAATGCCTCCTTCTGATGCTGGTTTAATGGGAAAAGTGCTGCAAACCCTTTATACCTTCAGCAGGTGATGCTCTTAAAATAAGTACCCCTTTGTGAGGAGGAAATCATGTAGAAGTCAAAATACACAGAGCTCAACTGAAAACGTGGGTTGGGACCATGGTTAAAGGAGACTATGGAAAGATAATGTTGGAGATGGGGAAAAAGAGGAATGCTTCTTTGTGGAAGCAGTTTTTAATGGAAGAAGTTCAGTAACCTAAAATTGAGCCGTGCCTTCAGCTGGAGGAAAAAGAAGAAGGAAATGATATGAAAGAGAAAATTAGCGTGTGGAGACTACTCAAAGGCACTGAGTTTCTGCAGGAAAGATTAAAAAAAACCCCAAAATAAACAAAACCAACTCAATGGATCTGTAACGTAAATGGAGAACTGAGAATGGAAACAATCATGGAGCAGTTTTGGATGTGCTCATTTCTGCATGGGAGAAGTACTCAAACTACAGCAACACGGGTTGGGCTGTTTTGAGGAGCTGTTATGTCAGATGGCACATTCGGGGGGAAGGAAGAAAGGGAATGACCTATCTAGTGCAGCAGGCACTGCATTCAGCAAATACTGCATTTCAGGACACACACAAGTGGCTGCACTTAAATGACAGCTGTGTGTGCCTGTGTGCTAGTAGGGAGAGAGAGGTTCTCCTGCCCCTCCACTCTGTCCTGGTGAGGCCACATCTGGACTACAGTGTCCAGTTCTGGGCCCCCCACTTCAAGAGGCACATAGAACTGCTTGAGAGAGTCCAGCACAGAGCCACAAAGAAGCTGAAGGGAATGGAACAGTTCTCTTATGATGAAAGCCTGAGGAGCTGGGGCTGTGCTGCTGGGAGGAGACTGAGAGGTGACCTCAGCAATGGTTATGGATATGTGCAGGGTGAGTGGCAGGATGCTGGAGCCAGGCTCTGCTGGGTGATGCCCAGGGACAGCACAAGGGGCAATGGGTGGAAGCTGAGGCATAGGAAGTTCCATGTGAACCTGAGGAGGAATTTTTTCCCTGTGAGGGTGACAGAGCACTGGAACAGGCTGCCCAGGAGGGTTGTGGAGTCTCCCTCTCTGGAAATATTCAAGAGCTGCCTGGATGTGTTCCTGTGTGATCTGCATAGATCCTGCTCTGGCAGGGGGGTTGGACTGGATGAGCTTTGGACCTCTCTTCCAGCCCCTGACATTCTGTGATTCTATTGCAAAGTGTTATGATTAAAACAAAGAAATAAACAAACAAACCAGAAAAAAAGACAAACCAAAATACCCCATATTCAACCCACAAGATTTACCTAAGACAGCTTCATTCCGGGCTCTGTGTGTGTGTGTGTGAAAGACACATTTGTTTATCTAAGAACCATTTAAATGGGCTGCACAGTTTTATCAGGCAGAGCTTTGTTTTTCAGCAGACGAGGCCATCCCCACGCTACTGCTCTGTAGCTAGAGGCATGCTCACGTTGTTGCTATTCTTACACCGAATTGTTAAGAGAAGCCTTGTTTGTGTTTTCAGGGCGGGTAGCAGGAACGTCTGGTTCTTCAGTGAGAGCTGCTCAGGACTGTCTGCTTGGCAGCCTCTCTGGGGCTTTTTAGCTAATGCACGAGGAAGATAAGAACCATCAACTTAAATATTTACGTTGAAGGCTTCCAATGGTTAGTTGCAATCCACATTTTTTTTTTTTTTTTCCCCCGAGGGGCTGGGAAAGGCACTGCACTGTGCTCTGAGCTGTGCAGCTTGGAAGTCTTTTACTTCTTGATGTTCCCATTCACGACGTGACACTGAAAAGCCTTCAAACCTTCACGGCAGACCCAGAGAGCAGGTGGACTTGTGGGTGTCAATAAAATAGCACTGGTGAGAACAGAAGCAAGTTGACAGTGCAGGCTGGAGAGCAGCCCTGTGGAGAGGGACCTGGGAGTGCTGGGGGAGAACTTGGTGGGGACCAAGGGGGACAATGGAGTTCTGGGGTGTATTAAGAAGAGTGTGTCCAGCAGAGCAAGGGAGGTTCTCCTCCCCCTCTACTCTGCCCTGCTGAGACCTCATCTTGAGCACTGCCTTCAGTTCTGGGCTCACCACTTTCAGAGGGACAGGGATCTGCTGGAGAGGGTCCAGGGGAGGGCTGTGAGGATGCTGAGGGTACTCGAACACTGCCTGATGAGGAGAGGCTGAGGGACCTGGGGCTGCTTAGTCTGCAGAAAAGCAGACTGAGAGGGGATTGAATCAATGTTTATAAAGATTTGAGGGCTGGGGGTCAGGAGGTGGGTGGCAGGGTGTTAGTGGGTGTAAGCTGCAGCACAGGAGGTTGCAGCTCAACACAAGAGGCAACTTCTTGCCTGTGTGGGTCCCAGAGCACTGGCACAGACTGCCCAGAGAGGTTGTGGAGTCTCCTTGTCTGGAGCCTTCCCAGGCCTGTCTGGATGTGTTGCTGTGTGCCCTGAGCTAGATTGTCTGATCCTGCTGTGGCAGGGGGGGTTGGACTGGATGATCTCTTTGTGTCCCTTCCCACCCCTGCCATCCTGTGAGCCTGTGTGACAGCTCAGCTACTCAGTGCAGCACAGCCCTCTCTGTTCCTGTATTATTTTCCTCCCGTGTAGGTTATCATCTACATAGAGTAGCTCTTCCTCCAAAGGAGCTCAGCAGCAGCACACTTCATATGGAGCACACCCAGAATTTCAAAATGCATAAACTTTGACTAAAAGGACTAAAAGTTCCTTATTTTTTTTTTTTTTAGGACAGCTCACATATGAGATGCTTCACAGCGATCCTCAGATACTTCTTGTGTGAAGAAACATCTTGCACAGAAGCACAGCCAGAGCAAGCAACAGACAGCAGAGAGTGCTTGGCAGAAGGATTGTCAGGGCAGCATGTGAAACACCTGAGCTGTTCAGCATTTCTGCACCTACATACAGCACATGTTCTCAAGCCATCAGAAAGCAAATCAATTTAATCCTTAGGAATGCAAGAAGTGGACACACATCAACTTTCTTCCTGCTTTCTTTTTGTATTTGAAAATGCAAATTGTTCTGCTTTGTCAGCGTGTACAAATAATAATGAGATCCTGCAGTGACCCAAATTCAACTATTAATACATACATTAAAAAAAATTAAAGGAGGGGTCCTGACTGCTTCAGAAAACCCAACCAACCAACCAGTGAGCCAAACATTTTGCCTGCCATGCTGTCCCATGAGTGCAGTGTTTTCCCTGCACTGTGGAGATCGTTCCTGTGTGTCAGAAGCTGTGATGCAGAGCAGATGCTGAGCTATAATACAGCCATCCATAAATGCTTAAACTAAGAGCTGTGAGCAGCTATACTCTCTGTGCAGGAGGCTCACTCCGTGCTCATACACCATTTCATCACTCAGATGCCAAATCCCTGTCCTGTTTCTTTCCCCTTGTGACTGAGAGGTGGAACACAAACTTGAACTACCTCTGTAGTACCCTTGAAACCCTCTTCTCAGCTCGATCCTCCCCCCCATATAGTGAAATATTGATAATTCAGCTACTTTCTGAAGATGGCTGTGCAAGAAATACACTTGTGTAAAGTTTGTTCCTGTTTTGAATCTACACATCGAGTCTATTCCCAAAGCTCAAATCCCAGTATTAAAATAAGTGAGCTGGAAGAGGGTTGAGTGTATTAATATAAAGATGAGAACAGCAAGCAGTCTGTGGTGCATCCCTATTCCCACAGGTGCTGTTTGTACTCTCTGCATAACTGACAGCTCCTCTTAATGAAGTCCCTCCCCCAGATTTGCTTAAGCTAGCTCAGAAAGAGAAAAAAAAGGGTTGATGTATTTGAGGATGAGCTTGCATAGCTGCTTAACTCTGACACTCCTGTCCTGGACTGTCATCTAAGGACTCTATTAGATCTAATGATCTAAGGACTTTAACAGAATAAGGGGTCCAGACCCACCCATAATTAAGATGGTTTCTTTCATCAGGTGTATCAGCACTCCCACAGGAGTGACTCTCTGAAGGTCTAATCTCGTGGTGGCCTTGAAAAAAGGTGGGGTTGGGCTCTTCCAGGCAACCAGCAACAGAACAAGGGGACAGAGGCTCAAGCTGTGCCAGGGAGTGTATAGACTGGATGTTAGGAGGAAGTTCTTGACAAGAGTGATTGGCATTGGAACGGGCTGCCCCATCTCATCTCCCTCCTTTCTTCTCCATCTCTTATTTACCCCCATCTTCCTCTTTTCCTCTCCATCTCCCTCCTTTCAGCACCACCTCTCCCTTTCCATCACACCTGCCCCTTTCCCACCCCACACTCAATTTTCCCCTTCTTTCCCCCAAACCCAGAGCACCTGGGTGCTGTTGAGTCTCCTCCCACCCCAGCTGTGACCACTTTGCTCTCCCTGCTCACTCCCCTTTATAACTGACCCCAGGAAAAGCAGAAGCCTCAAGTTTGCCCAACTGGGCAGAGGGATCCTCCTCCCATCATTGCTGGTGAGTACCTGTGGTGCCTGCTGGGTGGTGCACGCTGGGTGAGTGGTGGAGGTGATCTCAAAAGGCCGGGGGGCCTGGTGGCCCCCTGGCTAGCTAGGGCTAGGCTTGACAAATACCACAAATACCATAATGTTACTCACGGGTGCTGCTGTGTTACCTTACTTAGGCTGTGCTCCTCTGTCTTTAGCTGCTTCTTTCTGCTTCTTTCTGCTTCCTTGCTATGAGCTTAAATAGTTGGCTGAACTGGAAGCTGCTGGTGAGTAGTATTCTGTTTTTATAGAATTGTTCTGGTTGGGGTGTTCCAGGTTATCCTAGACTGCCTAAGAAAAATCTAAAGAGACCTGCAAATGCAAGTTAAAAAATGTTGTTTTTTGTGATGAATGTTGCATTTCAGTGAAGTTGTGCAGTGCCACAGACCAGCGGCTGGATATTGTTTGCAATATGGAACTTGGTTTGAAGGAACTCTTCTCAGCTAAGCATCTTAAAAATAATTTCTACTATTACATTGAAGGAAGGGATTGGTTTCTTGCAGGTTCCTAGCTGAAAAGACAGCAGGGATGCTGTTTCTCAAGAAGCCCAGGACCTTAGAAGACCCTCATCGAGCTGTAACTGTGGAGCTGCAAAAGAAGATGGAGTTTTATGGTCACTTTTCTTGCCATGTACTGTTGCCCTCTGTCATGTGAACATGGGAAATGTGAAAGGTGAATACTTGCTTTCTTCTGTTTAAACATGGTATGATTAGCTTGAGGAATGAACATAATTAGAGTAACCATGAGCTGGGCTGCAGCAAGAGCAGCTGTGGGCAGCAGGGCAAGGGAGGGGATTCTGCTCCTTGGCTCTGCTCTCCTCACACCCCACCTGCAGCACTGTCTGCAGCTCTGCAGCCCCCAGCGCAAGCAGCACATGCAAGTGTTGGAACCAGTGCAGAGGAGGCCACCAAGATGCTGAGAGGGCTGCAGCAGCTCTGCTCTGAGGACAGGCTGAAAGAGCTGGGGCTCTGCAGCCTGCAGAAGGCTTCCAGGAGACCTTCCAGTGGCCTTCCAGGATCTGAAAGGGGCTACAGGAGGGCTGGGGAGGGACTATTGACAAGGTCTTGTAATGACAGGATGAGGAGAAATAGGTTTAAACTGGAAGAGGGGAGGTTGAAACTGGATGTTAGGAGGAAGTGTTTTGTAGTGAGGGTGGTGAGACACTGGCACAGGTTGCCCAGGGAGGCATTTGCCTTGAGTGCCCTGTTGTAGTGGGAGGTGTCCCTGCCTATGGCACAGGGAGTTGGAACTGGCTGAGCTTTGAGGTCCCTTCCAACTTAAACCATTCTATAATCTTAATTCTCTCTCTCCCACTTCCAATTTCAGACAGCTGCTTCCAGCAACCTTTCTTTGCAAGTTAAAGTTTTACAGAAGCTAGATTTGAGGGTCATTGGACATCTCCCAATTCCATGTTTGTTTTCCTGGTTTTTGTTTTGTTTTCCCCACAGTTCTTTTGTGAAAACAGCCTAGCTGCATAACTGCACTGTCTGGAGGTCAGTGCAAACATCCCCCAAATGCTGAGTGACTGTTTAACCTTAAAAAAAAAAAAAAATATATTCTAATAATTCTTAACAGTCTTTCACTCTCAAGTGTTTTTATAAACTGTTTCCCAGTGAAAATGGAATGCTCTCTGACGTTGAAAAATGATGAGTTCTACAAACTGTGCAACAGAAATGTTTATGGTTGTAGAAGAAAAACATTTACGGAGTGATTTCAATAGTTTATGCTAAGGGAAGATAATTAATAGTATGCTGCCATTGTGTGATTGCTCAGTGAGGTAATCCATAGCTGGTGCCATAGGGAGTAGCTTCTATTGCTCTCTTCACCAAACACAAGAAGCTTCCACCAAGTGGTTTATCTTAAAAAAAAAAAACCACTCAGGTGCCTACTGTTCACTTTCCACTCAGTGAAGATCTTTGTGCTATTTAGGAGTCCAGAGGTAGCATCTCAACAGCAGGCATAGCAGGGAGCTTTCCTACCACTTGTGTTTTGCCCTTAGAGCACACAAAGTTAGTGGGAAGTTCTCGGGTCATGATGAGTGTTGTTGTGAAAAGCCTTTTGGTCTAGAGAACAGCTCTGTGCTCTGTCTGCTGGTTTGAGGGTCATTGGAATATTTTAATGAGAGAAATTAGGTTGTATGCTGAGAAAGGAAAACATTGGGGATGTCTACTTCACTCATAGGTTTGCTGACCAATACGAAAGTAAGAACCCAAACAATAGATCAGGCAGAGATGCTTGGGTTGCTCTGGCTGCTGATTTCTCTCTCTGGCTTCCAGCTGCATCTGTGTAACCCAATTAATCAATTCCTGCTTCTAACCCCACCCTGGCCAATCTTTCCTGCTTACCTGGGCATGTAAGACAGACAAGATTGGGTAGTGGGGGGAAGGTGGGAGGGTGGTTGGGACTCTGATTCCTGGGAGGGCTGTGGTGTTTCTGTATTACCTTTTAACTTTATGTATCTGTGAATATCTGTAATGCATTGTAAATATATGCTTGTATGTTGTGCAGAGCTGTAAATATAAAGCTTTATTCATTAACTTCCATCTGTCTGGGTGATTTCAGAAGTGGGGGGTGGGGTGGGTGGATAAATCGGAAGCTACCACAGTCAGGAGGGCAGGACAGTCCTGGAAAGGGACAGATCCCAGCAAGCAGTCCTAGTAGCTTTCCTGATGCTGCTCCCAAGGGAGCTGTGGGTGGGTAGTTAGATGTCCATACCCCTACACTGAGCAGCAGATGCCTGAGCGTGCTCTGGGACCGCTCATCAAAGCGACTGCCATTCCAAGCCCATGCAGGAGCCCCTCGCTCTCAAGCTGTGCCAGTGATGACCTGACTCTTGATCTCCTGAGAGGAGAGCAAACAGGTTGCTGTCTCACCTGTTATCCCCTGTCCTGACTGGCTGTGTTTAGCTCTGCTATGATTCAAATTGAACAGAAGCCCCTCTGAAGGCTGGCTCATCTGTTCCAGTGGAGAACATAATGGCACTTGGTGCCATGGGTTAGTTAATTGGAAGGGTTAGGTGACAGGTTGGACTTGATGATCCTAGAGGTCTTTTCCAGCCTGGTTAGTTCTGTGATTCTATGGAAGTATCTGCCTCCAAGTCCAAGAGAACAGCAGAACTGTGAGGGTGTCTGTTAAAGCAGTGAAGAAGAATGCTTGGGTACTGGAGAGCACAGAACAAAAGTAGAAGTATTACAGACTCACAAAATGTTAGGGGTTGGAAGGGACCTCCAAAAGCACATCCACTGTAACCCTCCTGTCAGGGCAGGGCACACAGGAACACATCCAGGTGGGTTTGGAAAGCCTCCAGCAAAGGAGACTCCACAACCTCTCTGGGCAGCCTGCTCCAGGGCTCCACCACCCTCACCGTACAGAAGTGTTTCCTCATGTTGAGGTGGAACCTCCTGGGTTCCAGTTTGTACCTGCTCTTCCTTGTCCTGTTGCTGGGCCCCCACCCCCCAAAAAGAGCCTGGCATCTTCATCCTGACACCCACCCCTCAGGTATTGATAGACATTGATCAGCTCCAGTTACGAGTGCTGAGCGTCTGCCGTGCTGGTAACAATTTGCATGCAGAAATGAGTAGCACAATAGAGAGGAACATCAAAACCAATTAGAGGTTCAAAAGCTTTCTGTGGGAGGAAATGCTGAAAACATTGGAGCTTATTAGAAAGGTGAGATATCAAAAGAGAGCAGGTAAAGGTGAATAATGTAATGAATGGCAGTGAGAAAATAAATCAGCAGCTCTCCTTTAGTCTTTACAAGCTAAAGTCATTTGCAATAAAAGAATAAGGGCTGCCCATGAAAGCCACCAGATCTAACAGCTGCTGCAGAAAGAGCCTGTCCTTTATTACCTTGTGGAAACCATTGTAGCAAAATGGTACTGAGATCAAGGGCTCGGCAGGGTTCCGAGGAGAGGTAGATGTCATATGGGAACATCTGCAGCCACTCTGGCTGGGAGGGCTCATTTCTGAAGGAAGGTAAAGCCTTTTGCTCTTTGTGACTGAAAATAAAGCCACAGGAAGTAACTTTTCACTTTGCCAGGACAATTATTTAATTGAAAGATCTCCTACGATTTCTCCCAAAGGACTCTGGGTTGCTCATTATGGTCTGATGTGGGGTGGTGTTCTCTTGCTTCTGGTGGAAGAAATTTGCTGTGGAATTAGCTGCTCCCTGAGTGATCAGACCTGTGTGTGTCTTAAGAAGATGCCACTTCTCAGATGGGAATTGCTGACCAACAGGTTACACTCAGCAACTAAACTTTGTGTGCTCCCAATCCAACAAAAGCTGTGGTTTAAGAGAACCAATTTTCCTGTCACGTTGCAGCAACCCTAAGGACATGCTTAGGCTTCCTTGCCACTTACTCCTTTCAGATGAACACCAGAGGCTTTCTCACACAGCCTACATGTCCCTCCAAGCAATGCAAAGAGGTCTTAAAGGATATTTACCAGCCCCAGGAGCACAGAGCAAGAAAAGACATTTCAGGATTGCCATAAAGCTCTGAAGATCAGCTCAGTGCTAGAACGGAATAGTTTGCAGGCATAGAATGACTGTGTTATGGAGGTGTTGGTGGAGCACAAGCAAAGAAAATCCTGATGATCACCTTTATCCTCAGTAGGCTGAGTCATGCTGGGTGCTTCTGAAGTGAATCAAAAGGTGAACTGTGGAAGCTCCTGATCTTGTTTCCTGGAAATGCATCTTCAATCACCTTCTGTGCTTCACAACCTCCTTGGGCAATCTGTGCCAGTGTCTCACTACCCTCACTGCAAACATCTTCCTCCTAACATCCAGTTTCAGTCTCCCCTCTGCCACTTCAAACCCATTCCTCCTCATCCTGTCATTACAAGCCCTTGTCAATAGTCCCTCCCCAGCCCTCCTCTAACCCCCTTCAGATACTGGAAGGTCACTCCAAGGTCTCCTGGCAGCCTTCTCTTCTCCAGGCTGCAGAGCCCCAACTCTCTCAGCCTGTCCTCAGAGCAGAGCTGCTGCAGCCCTCTGGGCATCTTGGTGTCCTCCTTTTAATAATTCTGCATATTATTTTTTTTTTCCCAGCCAAAAGCATGGCAATTCAGGGTGAGCTAAGTTTATCAGGATGAAAGAGGAATCAGTTTGAAATATTAACCCAACACTGCCTGGGGAGCAGTGGATAATGAGTTGAAGCTGGCAATGAAGAATATAAAGTTAACCACAGAGGTGGGGGTGGTGTCACCAACTTCCCTGGCTGTCATGCAGCAAGGATACCAGGTTGTCATGAGCAGCAGCAGCAGCAGAGGTTGCAGAACGAGCTCATGGGCAAAGAGTTGCTCGAAAAATGCTGCCGAGGTTTATGAGGCTCATTATTTATTATTAATTATTTAACTGCAGGTCCCTGGTGTGGGCAGTGAAATCCTGCTGATTTACTACTGATCAGGCATAAATTACCACTTAGGACTTGGGGTTTTCATGATTTTCCTTTTGTCATCATAAATAAACTGCACTAACAAGGCTGTTTCCTTCTCCCTGCTGAACCGACTGCTGGCGAGAGACTTTCTGAGCGGTGACCTAGTGTGAGGCAAAGCACAGGAGAAGTGAGAAGCTGTGTATTTTTATGGACTCCTGGGTTGTTTGCAATAGGTCAGAGAACTCAGCAAGGGATCAGCCTTTGCTTACATTTACAGAGTATTTGTGCAAGTCTAGATTTTTGAAACTGCTTAGCAGCCACAATTAAAACCAGATCCTTGTCTAAGCAGCGCTCCCAAACTCGCCAGCTAACTGAAGTTATTTTAGTATCTAAATGAGGACCAATATCTAAATCCCCATTTCAGCACCACTTTGATCCTCGCAATCCCAGCCCAGCTGCTATTAAACCCTTTAGGTGCCTCTGTTGCTGCTACCAAGTCACTGAAGATCATAGGATCAATCACAGAATGTCAGGGGCTGGAAGGGACCTCCGAAGCTCATCTGGTCCAGCCCCCCTGCCAGAGCAGGATCACCCAGAGCAGATCACACTGGAACATATCCAGGTGATGCCTTTATTTCTATTAGGGACCACACAGAGAAGGAAATCCTAATATCCTAAGACAGCTTCCAGTCCTTCTTCATGCTTCAGCCTCAGCAGGGTTCAAAACACTCAGAGTCATCAGTGCATCTTTCGGCAAAGTCAATGAGCTCTTTGGGTCCCTTCCAACCCCTGACATCCTGTGAGCCTGTGATATACATAGCAGTGATTTAAATGAGGTGGTGTAGGATTCTGTGCCTCAACGTTTTTTTCAGGCACAAGTGAAATACATTTGGTATTCTACTCCAGATTTTCATGCATGGCTTCACATTTTCCGTGTCAACTGCTCTGTGTTCCTTTGTTCACGTTCAAAAATCTTAGGTGACAAATCGTCTTGAGAAATTTCTCATCTGATCCAGGATTTGGGAAACCAAGGGGTAAAACAGATGTTAGCTTTTAATAGTCATTCCCATATACATGTTTTAAGGTGCTTTTTTTTAGTTTAGTTCATGTTAATAATAAATCAAATAGATTCTCCAGCTGACTCCATGAGATGTTACGACAGCGAGGAACGAAATGTCAGCTCTGCAAGAAATTAATGCCTGCTTACTTAGGGTAATTCACAGGATACTTGGAAGCTACATTGTTCAGGACTTCCTTCCTTCCTTTCCTTCTTTTCCTTCCTTCCCTTCCTTTCCTTCCTTCCCTTCCTTCCCTTCTTTTCCTTCCTTTCCTTCCTTCCTTTCCTTCTTTTCCTTCCTTTCCTTCCTTNTCCTTCCTTCCTTTCCTTCCTTTCTTTCCTTTCCTTCCTCTTTTTTTTTTTCTTTCTCATTTGAGGATGGTGTTTCAAACTCAAGTCCAGTTATACACTTGCAGGAGGGAGTGGCAAGATTCAGGTAACTGCACTGTGAATGTCTTGGGGTTAATGGTGTGTATCAAATTGTAGTGCTGGTTTGGGACCTCAATAAAAATATGCTCATAGTGTGGTACTGGGCTCATCTCTACAGACCCAGTGAATATTTGTCAGTGTTCTCCCCAAGGCAAAAGAAGTTGTCACATGGCACTGGAAGAGTTTTACAAGCTGCATTTAACGTAACGTTTGTGATAATTCTGTTGCTGAACTGAAACTGTTTTCTGGCTGCTGATCAGAAAGTTTTGTGCCACACCTCCCCCCCTTCCCCTTCCCTTTCTTCTGCTGAATTCAGGATGCATGCAGAGGCAAGAGGAAGCAAAATCTGCTGTCTGTGACTTGAGCCACTTGTACAGGCAGGGGTTTTAGCCCTTTCTGTACTCCCATGCATGCTGATGTGGCTACTTCTTTCTTATTACCTGTGAAGACACACGGAGGCCATCCCTGTAGAGTTTCCCCTCCCACCACAGTCAAATTGATGTGAAAGGTCTTGCCAATGGGTTATTTAAATCCTGGTGTGCTGCTCTTGCTTCTCAAGAATGCTGGCTAGAAATCTCCTGGCACTTACCTTTCTACACTGCCCACTAAGGTTTTCTACTGCTTCTGCCTGTCCTCGTGACATTTCCTGCAGAGCTTGGACTGAAAGTGCTAATTATTAATTTAGGGCTAGATTCTGGCTCCTACAGCCAGAGGCATGCTGGAGGGAATGCAAAGGGACTCCCATTTGTTATCTGCATGTTCCTCGCCACTGATAGCCTTGCACATCCAGCCCTTGGCTCACACTAGGAAGCACTGATGATTCTTTTTAATCAAACCTCTCCACAGAAGTTATGAGTTTGGATTACAAATGAAACAGCAGATCATTGAAGTTGGAAATTNAACAGCAGATCATTTAAGTTGGAAATTAATTTTTTTTTTATTTCCCCCCCCCCCCAAACACCTAAGATCATTTGAAGAAGCATTAATCAGTGGTGGGGCTGGGGTCCTTTTTTTTTTTTCACCTCACAGAGGGGATTTAGTTCTAGGAAAGAGGTGTTTCATCATCTTGAAGGCCAGTAAGGCTCAGTGTTATTATATCAGTATAAGAGGTTAACCGAGGCATAAAGGTGAAGTGACTTGCCTAAGGTCATGCAGTAGATCAGTGGCAGAGCAGTAAATCACGTACAGGGTCATTTAAATCCCTGAAAAATGTCTTGCTCTGTAAGGTTGGTTTTTTTTTTTTTTCCCCTCCTCCTTGTCAAGTATAAATAGTTTAGGCTTTCTGTAGCAGGCAGAAAGCTCTCTGCTCTTTCTCTTAATGTATTCCCAAGATAAAACATATTCACTGCCCTGAATCTAGCAGCAAAACTTTTCAGGCCAAACAGAAAGAGACTATTCTGTTCAAAGCACTCCTTGAATTTCCTGCAACTTCACTGTGGCCTGACTTACACATCCTTCCAAGCCTCCTTATTTGCTGGGGAGCCAGCTCTTAATTCCCTTACCTCTAAGCCTCTTCCTCCAGTAGTGCCCCTTCCTGCTTTTCTGCTGTACCACTTACCCTCTCCATTGACAATTCTTCCTGTAACTCTCTCTCCTCTCCTTTTCAAGACACAAACCTCATGCATGCTATGGCAAATCAGAGGCTCTGCTTATGCATAGCTTTTAATCGTGAGAATTGTGTTGCTGTGTGCCCTGAGCTAGATTGTCTGGTCTGTGGCAAGGGGGTTGGACTTGATGAACTCTTTGAGTCCACTCCAAGCCCTGCCATGCTGTGAGCCTGTGATGCAGAGAGCTGAGGGTGCAGTGTAAAGTGTGGCATTAAATCTAAGGCAAAGCTGCTTCTCCCCCTGCCCTGCTCCTGCTTGCTGCAACCCTAACATTTGGCTGCAATTGTGCAATGCAATACTGGTGAGAAAATGCCAAGGATTGTTACCAGGCTCTCTTCAAGGACAGATCCTCAAGTTGGACAATGAAGGGATGGAAAGAAGTGACAAATTGTTCCCCTAAGCAGCAGAGAAACATGAAAGAATGAGGAAAAAAGGGGGGGGGGGGGGG
>VWZI01021156.1:2110830-2125930 GCA_013396835.1 Psilopogon haemacephalus | reverse complement strand
GGGGGTGGGGGGTGGGGAAAGCACCCTCCTAGACCCCTCTCTGATTATGTAAAGGTGAGAAACATGTTTATGGAAATGATGGTGAAATCCTAAAATGTTTCACCTGGCAATGGTCCTGAAAGAGGAGGGTCCAGAAGCCCTCTTCCCTGAATGCTTGCTGGTGTTCATGCTGCACCCTGGTTGTGGCTGCTCCCTCCCTGGACATGTTCAAGGCCAGGTTGGATGAGGCTTGAGCAACCTGATCTAGTGAGAAGTGTCCCTGCCTGTGGCACAGGGGGGTTGGAACTGGCTGAGCTTTGAGGTCCCTTCCAAACTCAACCATTGCATGATTTTGCACTTTGGAGGTGTGCCTTGGGTCCTAAGGCTTCCTACAGCAGTGTAAAATTCAAGCTGCTATGCAATAGTAGTTGGTTTCTTTAAAAAGGTTGTGGTTTGTTTTTTTTTTTTTAATTATTAAAGATTATTATTGTTGGCACTGGAATTTAGATCACCCACCAAGTCTCAGGAGTTGATAAAGAAGGATGATGAAAATTGGAGTGGATGGCCTCTTGCAGAATGTCTCTTTGTCCAGCAGGAGTTTGCTTTCACTTGGTTTGAATACAAAGTGTACAGAAATATCTGCAAGGCTTTTCCATCTCTTTCCAAACGCAAACTCAGATGAAAAACTCCTTTTGTTGTTGTTGGGTTTTTTGTTTGTTAGGGTTTTGGGTGGTTTTTTTTTTGGGTTCTTTTTTTTCGTGCTGTCTTTTTATTTTCTTGAGAAGATGCCTTCTGCATTCCTAACAAAATGAGTGGTACAGAGAACAAAGCTGGACAAGTGCTTTGTCTCCTCTTAGCAGCAAACCTGTCCTATGCTTCCCACTTTATTTCTCCCAATCTTTGGAAACAGGGATTGGAAGAAATTAGTGCAGTTACTGCGTGAATTTGATTTACTTCCTGAAACCTTTTAGACTTCAGAATCAATATCTTTGACACGTTTTACCTTCAGACAAATTTAAAACTAGTTTCAGCTGACAATGGTGATTTGTGTAAAAAAAAATTCTGTGGTATTGTGACTCCTTTAAAAATATACTTTTTTTTTTTTTTTTCTTCTCTCTTTTCCACTGAGAAATAGGCAGGAAATTCATCTCTACTGGATATTTCTATAGGATTCTTTGCCTGACTGGAATCAAGTCTCCAGCTGCTGTGATATTTAATAACACCCTGGTTATGATATCATCAAATAGCAAAACTCTCTGGACAGCTGGAACAATTTTTACACTAATGCTGTAATTGGATACATGGAATTGTCTTGCTACAGAAAATGACTTCAGGTTCAGACAAAATACAATGCACCACTTGCTAGCCAGAGGTCAAAGAAGTTGCTTCCAAATCTACCAGCCTGTTCTTTAAAAGAATTGTCTGGGTCCTGGATGGTTTGACTGAAGAAACATTTTCCCTATGGTGCCACCTTATTTATGCCATAGGCCAATAGTGCAGTTATAATTTTTTTCCTCCTAGATGGAAGTCTTCAGCTTAGTTTTGGATCCATTTCTACAACAGACAGCCCAAGATATTGTTTGCTTTTTCTGAAAACAGATATGAATATGTCAGTGGAAAGTGCATGCAGCAAAAAAGCACATCTGCATTCTGCACATCTGAGCTGGTTGTACCCATTTGATATTGAAGCTCACTCCATAGTCTCTCCATAGCTTCTATTCTGCCCTGCTGAGACCCTGTTTTAAGTACTGCCTTCAATTTTTAACTCCCAAGCTTAAGAGGGAGAGGGATCTGCTGGAGAAGGTCCAGCAGAGGGCTAAAAGGATGCTGAGGGGACTGCAGCACTGCCTGATGAGGAGAGGCTGAGGCACCTGGGGCTGCTTAGTCTGCAGAAGAGAAGACCGAGAGGGGATTTAATAATTATTCATAATCTCTGAGGGCTGAGGGGCAGGCTCTGCTCACTGCTCCCTGGGATAGAACAAGGAGCAATGGATGGAAGCTGCAGCACAGGAGGTTGCAGCTCAACACAAGAGGCAACTTCTTGCCTGTGTGGATCCCAGAGCACTGGCACAGGCTGCCCAGAGAGGCTGTGGAGCCTCCTTCTCTGAAGCCTTTGCAGACTCTGTCTGGATGTGTTGCTGTGTGCCCTGAGCTAGATTGTCTGATCCTGCTGTGGCAGGGGGGTTGGACTTGATGACTTTTTTGTGTCCCTTTCAACTCCTGACATCCTGTGAGCCTGTGATAAGCTGGGCCACTCAATTTAAGAAAGATGTTGAGGTGCTGGAAGGTGTCCAGAGAAGGGCAGCAAGGCTGGGGAGGGTCCTGGAGCACAGCCCCAAGAGGAGAGGCTGAGGGAGCTGGGGGTGTGCAGCCTGCAGAAGAGGAGGCTCAGGGCAGAGCTCATTGCTCTCTGCAGCTCCCTGAAGGGAGGTTGTAGCTAGCTGGGGTTGGGCTCTGTTGCCAGGCACCCAGGGACAGAAGGAGAGGACACAGCCTCAAACTGCACCAGAGCAGGCTCAGGCTGGATGTTAGGAAGTTCTTAGTGGAAAGAGTGATTGGCATCAGAATGGGCTGCCTGGGGAGGTGGTGAAGTTGCCATCCCTGGTGGTGTTTAAGAGGAGGCTGCATGGGGCACTTAGTGCCATGGGTTAGTTGTTTGGAATGGTGAGGTGCTAGGTTGGACTCGATGATCCTAGAGGTCTTTTCCAACCTGGTTAATTCTGTGATTCAGTAGCAAGTGAGTAGGTAAATGCTTCTCAAAGATTGCCTTTAGGCCAGCTTGGTGCAGTTGTTAATTATTGATGGTTCTTTGAATCATACAGTCATATAATGGCTTGGGTTGGAAGGAAGCCTCAAGATCATCTAGACCAGGTTGCTCAAAGCCCCAATTCAACTTGGCCTTCTTCATGGTGCTTTGATAAAAGTGTATTGATTTGGAGAGATTAAAGGTACCATTTGGAACGTGAGCTCTTTCAAGACCAAAAATGCAGCTACGCAGCCCTGTTATCGACAAGGTGGAATTTGGCAAGCAGATGAAAGGTTGAATCAGAAGTCCTTGAACGATTTGAAGGAGTGGAGCTGTAAAACTTGGCAAAAATCACAGATTTTTAGGAGCTAAACCCCTAAGTGTTTGATAAAAGGGTGGGATCTAAATCTCTTCTTCTAAATTGGGAAGAGCAGAGCTGCCTGTGATGTTAGTCTGAGTTTTTAACTGCTGCACCAAGCAGAAAGGAAGCAATTCAAGCTTTTTTTTTTTTTCTTTTTATGCACTGCAGTATTATTTTTACTTGGTCGATAGCTGCTCAAATGAATATGAAATGAAGTTGAAGTGATTTGGCTGTGGTTCAGTAACGGATGGGAAATGCTTAAGACGCAGTCAAGAAAGCTGCAATCAAAATTAATCCAAGTAAAATAAATACCCACCCCCCCTAAGAGGCAGCAAGTAAATTAGGTTAGGGAAGAAAAATATGAGTGGGAAAGATTAACAGGGGGGGCCCTTGAAGTAGATAGCTACAAGGTGTTAATGCCTGGGCTTCCAAGTGAAGGCTGAAATCCAGCAGCATTTAAAAACTGAACCTTTTTTTTCTCTCTCTATAGGGAAACACCCAAACCAAGAATCAGTTTTCTGGAGGACAGAGAACAGGGAGATGGAAGTGAAAGTTGATGATTTCACAGAAGATGAATCAAAGAATGGCACCAAGAGAGATGAATAATAGTTTAGAAGACATCGATGCATGTTTCTGAAGGGCAGCAAGGCTGGGGAGGGGCCCAGAGCACAGCCCCAAGAGGAGAGGCTGAGGGAGCTGGGGGTGTGCAGCCTGCAGAAGAGGAGGCTCAGGGCAGAGCTCATTGCTCTCTGCAGCTACCTGAAGGGAGGTTGTAGCCAGGTTGAGTTGGGCTCTGCTCCCAGCAACAAGCAACAGAAAGAGGTGTGTGAGGGGAGGTTCAGGCTGGATGTTAGGAGGAAGTTCTGCACAGAGAGGAGTGATTGGCATTGGAATGGGCTGCCCAGGGAGGTGGTGGAGTCCCCATCCCTGGAGGTGTTGAAGCAAAGCCTGAATGGGGCACTGAGTGCCATGGTCTGGTTGATTGGCTAGGGCTGGGTGCTAGGTTGGACTGGATGAGCTTGGAGGTCTCTTCCAACCCAGCTGATTCTGTGATTCTATGAAATAAAAGTTCTAAGTATACAAAGCATAGAGAACGTTTGACAGATATCCTTTGTGCTTCACTGCACATAACCTGCCGAACCTCACATTGCTCCATGTGCAGCATTTGGTGTGCAAAGAGATTCATCGAGTCTCCATCAACTCTTCCTCAATCCCTTAAATCCTCTCTGTCTCCCATATAATATCCCATCATTGAGATCATGAGAGATTCCTGTGTAAACTCTAATTTGTGCCTCCCAGCACCAGAGAATGTACTTCTGAGAAACTGATGGACTGGCAAGAGATGGTGGCCATGGACATTAATCATAGAATCATGGAGTGGTTTAGGTTGGAAGGCAACTCAAAGCTCAGCCAGTTCCAACCCCCCTGTGTCATAGGCACGGGCGCCTCCAACTAGAACAGGTTGCCAGGGCCTTAAAAGGAGTTTGTGTATGGAAACATCCTGGGTGGAAAACTGTGCCATAAAACCTTAGCATCATGGTTTGATACCTGACAGCTGTGTAATGCCCCAGCAGTTTCTTCCTCTCCCAAACCAACTTCTGTCCAGCTGAAAATGGAAATGGTTTAGGCTCCCCAGGGACTGATTGATTGACAGGCAATGCAGAAAGCAGTAGTGGTGCCCGTGGTGACTGTGGCATCTCTAAAGCAGTAAGAAGGAAAGTGAGGAGATGACAGGGATATTCCCTCTGCTGCGATCAGGGAGACTTCTCTTACCCCCAAGGTGGACCTATGCGTGCCCGGGCATGGAAGAGAGCTGGGCTGCATGCTTTGGTTGAAATGCAAGGGTATGTATTGTTCTGATAGAGGCTATTGTGGATTCTGTATGTTCATTAGGTAGCAAAGAGTCCCGCATCTCTGTGGCACAGTCTGGGTGTACATTAGCTTCAGGAGGGTAAAAATACAAACTCACAGGAGTCTCTGATTTCCCTGGGTAATAAAGTTACTCAGAGAGCATCAGTTGACAGCTACACCCACCTGCAGTCATCAAGTCTGCAAGGAGTGGGACAGAAGTTTAAGATGCCAGTATTCATCTCTTTCTCTCCCCTAAGCCTTCATTAGAATGCACCTCACTCTCTTCTGGAAACTTTCAGCCTACTTTCTGGCAGATGTGACAGGAGGCTGCAGCGTTGATACCATCAGCGCCGCTCAGCCGCCTGCAGCCCACACCGATTCCTAGCACGCGTTAATCAACAGCAATAGGAGAGGTGCCATCAATTTGTTTAATGCAGTTAATTAAAAAGAGCTACCAAGCTGCTATCAGATTAAAAAAGGAAAAAAAAATAAATTTGCTTTTGCAGTGGCAATTCTACAAATTTTAATGACAATCTTTCCCCCCTTCCTTTTTTTTCCCCTTTCCTTTGGAACATAAGTGTGCTTCTCAAACTTTTCTTTCACTAAATGCAATAGTTTAGTCTGCACAGGAGGAAAGCTTGAGCAGGTCTTACACGGCTTAGCAAAACACAGAGGTGCCCTGCAAACACAGCTTTTAAAAACTCAGCTGTTAGGCAAGGAAGAGGGGAGAGGAGGAGGGAAAGGCTTTGAATGTCTCTCAGAACTGGATTGCCTCTTCCAACGTTTTCTTACCTACTAGCAGTTATTAGTAGCATTATAAAGATATGACTAATATGATATCTTTATGAAATGCTACTTAACTATGTGCACAAATGGGCTGCCCAGGTTGGTGGGGGAGTCCCCATCCCTAGAGGTGTTCAAGAAAAGCCTGGACGGGGCACTTGGTGCCATTGGCTAGGGCTGGGTGATAGGTTGGACTGCATGAGCTTGGAGGTATATTTCAACCTGCCTTATTCTGTTCTGTTCTGTTCTGTTCTGTTCTATTCTATTCTATTCTATTCTATTCTATTCTATTCTATTCTATTCTATTCTATTCTATTCTATTCTATTCTATTCTATTCTATTCTATTCTATTCTATTGTTATATTCTACTCTATTCTAAATATGCCATGAGCTAATTAAACCATGTGAGTAATTTAAAATAAGCTAAGCACAGCTGGAGAGGTCAGTGGGACTAGTAATGAAATCCTTAGCATGCTATTTAACTACCTCCTTGTGACACACAAGAGACAAATGTTGGCCTTACAAAATGATCTCAAGGTCAGGATTCAGCCTGTGTGAGATCAAGGGGCAGCACAAGAGGTTCCAGCTCAACACAAGGGGCAACTTCTTTAAGGGTCTCAGAGCACTGGCACAGGCTGCCCAGAGAGGTTGTGGAGTCTCCTTGTCTGGAGCCTTTGCAGGCCTGTCTGGATGTGTTGCTGTGTGCCCTGAGCTAGCTTGGATGGTCCTGCTGTGGCAGGGGGGTTGGACTCTTTGGATCCTTTCCAACCCCTAACATCCTGTGAGGGCAGTGGCAGGCAGACCAAGAAATACAGCTAAACTATGGAGGTAGTTTATTAAAATGAATGTTTTGGCTAATCTTGTGCAGTAGGGCTAGAGGAAGGAGGTGAACATTTCCTAATGAACTTGGTGAACATCTGAGGGCCTTGTAGTTCTCCTGCAAACACACTGAGGTTGGAGGCTATTCCTCTATCTGCTTAAAAGCAAAAGCACCTTGAGCTGTGCATTTCTCAGAAGAGCTGTTTGAGTGTTTCACTCATTTCTGTACTGGAAAAAAAATATTTTAGAAATGCCTAGGTGCTGTTAAAAAGACTCCTGTTTTGAAATTGAGGCTCTTTCAGCATTTGAATGGTCAAAAGAAAAGTGACATAGATGAGAATCTTTGCCGTAGACATTAAGAGGAATAAATTGAGAAGACCTACACTTGATGTTTGAGAAGTGAGGAAGTGCTGCTTTGCAGTGGAATAATTCTGAAAAACCATAGAATCATAGAATGGTTTAGGTTGGAAGGGACCTCAAAGATCATCTAGTTCCAACCCCCTGCCATGGGCAGGGAATGAAAGCAATGAACTGAAAGGAGAAGGTGGAGATGGTAAAAGCAGAAATTATTAATTCACATAGGGGGAGGAGAGGGAGAAACATTAGATGGTAGTACTTTTGTTTCCTTCTCTACCTTTCTTTTTAAGATATGAAATCATTACTGGGATGGATGATTAAAAACATATCAAAATATCATTGTCACCACTTTCTTTGGACCTGCTTGTCCACGGACACTACATGCAATTAGCAGAGCCAGGATGGTTTGTAATAGCTAAGAACACAGCCCACACATTCACTGGACAGTTATGATCTCTGTTTCAGGCATGTTTTGGCTTAGTAAGCAAAGCTCTGAAAGCAAATGCAAAAGCAAATTGCCATTGGAGTCTTGGACCCACTGTAGGGCTGTTGTATTACTTGCACCATAAATATCCCTCGTGTACTAAAGCTAATCCCTTCGGACTGATGCAGTGTGGTAAAATAAAAGGATCTTTTTGCATTTAGTCTAAAAATCCTTAAATACCACCAAAAAAAAAAAAAATACAGCATTCATGTTGAATTTTGTGTTTGTAGAGCCAACAAGAGAATTCTGTATCTTAAGTCATACATTTGTCAGAATTTATCCTGCTAACTTTATTGCGTTTGGAAGCAATTTGGAAGTGTTGGGTGCAAAGTAGTCCATAAATCATGTAAGGGAAGAAGAAAAGCATCTTTGTTCTTTAACAAATATGGTAGGGGCTATAAAATCACAGCATTTTTAAAAGAAAAACAACAACAACAACAACGAACCCACAAGCAAGCAAAGGATAAAAACCCAACGATGAAAATAACAGCAGAAAAATAATTACAGGTCCAGTATCCGATAGTGCTAAACTGCAGTAGTATTAAAGAAGTGAAAACTTACCTAAATATAACTGCCATAAACCATCGATTTCAGAAATAGACCAGGGCCATTTTCACAACAGAATTTGTTCCACTGAACCCTTCCCTTTTACATTGTTGTGTGGCACTGGTGGTGCACAGCAGTCCACGAAATGGCCATCGGGAAAGCAAAGCATTAATTGCAAATAAATGCAAGTGTGTTAAATCTACTCTCCAAAGAGCAAATGTTTGCTAAGAGTTCATGATCACAAATAGACTTACAGAATAAACAAAGTGTGCAGTATCTGCTTGGCTACATATCTGTTTGACTACGTATGCAGGTCGGTGCAATCCCAAGCACAACTCCAGGCTGGGTGGGGAATGGCTGAGAGCAGCCCTGAGGAACAGGATCTGGGGGTCTGGGCTGATGCAAAGCTCAAGATGAGGCTGCAGTGTGAGTGCAGCCCAGACAGCAACTGTGTGCTGGGCTGCAGCAAGAGCAGCTGTGGGCAGCAGGGCAAGGGAGGGGATTGTGCCCCTTGGCTCTGCTCTCCTCACACCCCACCTGCAGCACTGTCTGCAGCTCAAGCAGCACATACAAGTGTTGGAGCCAGTGCAGAGGAGGCCACCAAGATGCTGAGAGGGCTGCAGCAGCTCTGCGGTGAGAACAGGCTGAGAGAACTGGGGCTCTGCAGCCTGGAGAAGGCTTCCAGGAGACCTTGGTGTGGCCCAGCCCTAGCCAATCAACCAGACCATGGCACTAAGTGCTTTACTTCAACACATCCAGGGACAGCGACTCCACAACCTCCCTGAGCAGCCCATTCCAATGCCAATCACTCTCTCTGTCAACAACTTCTTCTTAACATCCAGCCTAGACCTCCCCTGGCACAACTTGAGACTTTTGCTGGTTGCCTGGGAGAGGAGCCCAACCCCACCTGGCTACAACCTTCCTTCAGGTAGTTGCAGACAGCAATGCCCTGAGCCTTGTCTTCTCCAGGCTGCACACCCCTAGCTCCCTCAGCTTCTCTCTTCAATTGAGTGGCCCAGAACTGGACACAGCACTCAAGGTGTAGCCTGAGCAGTGCCAAGTACAGGAGCAGAATAACCTCCCTGCTCCTGCTGGCTACACTGCTCCTGCTCCAGGCCAGGATGCCATTGGCTCTGCTGCCCACCTGGGCACACTGCAGGCTCATCTTCAGCTCCTATCTCCCAGCATCCTCAGGTCCCTCTCTGCCTGGCTGCTCTCAGCCACTCTGTCCCTAGCCTGTAGCACTGCCTGGGGTTGTTGTGGCCAAAGTGTAGAACCCTGCACTGCCTGTTCCCGTGTATTTTGCACACATCTTTCTAAAAAGAGTCAGGACAGATTATTCATGAGTGCCTCATCAGATTATCTGTTCCTACTGATGAAAAAGGAGGTAATAACCAGCTTAAGTTTTTTAGAAGACAGAGGGATGCCAATTCCCCTGCCAGTAGCACTGCTGCCTTGGCTAACGTCTCCTAGATCTCATTATGCAAGACTTCAGGTTGTGCTCATAACCCAGAAAGTGGTTTTAGGATAAAGAAATTTTGAAAAATGGATGTGTCAGGATCTCAGGACCTATGGTTTTGCTGTGGGGCAATATTTTCATGATGATGTTCCCACAGTCAGTCACCAAATGGTGTTCTTACACAATAGGTAGTTATCATAATTGAAGAGATTTCTTTTGTTGCACAATGTGTTGACTGTCCTGACTCAATGCCTGTGAGGGAGAGAGTTAATCTTTCCTGTTGGCTCCTCACACAGCGAATTTCTGTGTCCAGCAGGGAAAGGCAGAGCTTGACTTGTGCCTCTGACTGAATTACTGGGAGCTACAAATACAACCTAACCCCCTGCCTTCGCTGGCTTCTTCCTAGATAAGATTCCCAGTCCCTCTCCAGTTTCTGCTGCCTGCAGGAGGATGCTGCACATCGTCTCTGAGAAGAGCCTGCCTTGCTGGGCAGCAAAACCAAAGTCCAACACCTGTTGGCGGCCTCAGAAGTTTTCGGCGTGCTTCGTTACCGCTGGGTCTCGTTGCCCTGCATCGCCAGTCCCTTCCGACACTCCTGGACGAGGCAGTGAATCAGCGCAGCTGGCCCCGAGCTGCAGCGTCCTGCCGGCCAGCTGCCGCCGTGTGATTAAGCGGAGGCACTGCCAGCACAGAGGCACCAGGCAGTCTGCTGCTTTTGCAGACTAAGGGTGGCGGTGGCTGCAGCACTGAATCAGTCATCCTTCTCCGTCAAGTGCTGTCACTTAAACCGCACCAACTCCCAGATAATGAAAACCAGACCGCGCCGAGCGCAGCCACTTCGCGGCTCTCGCTGCTCTTTATCCCCACCTGCTGGAGCCCGCTCCCGACGTGCCCAGCTCCCGACGAACATGCCCAGCTCCCGACGTGCCCAGCTCCAAACATGCCCAGCTCCCGACGTGCCTAGCTCCCGACGTGCCCAGCTCCCGACGAACATGCCCAGCTCCCGACGTGCCTAGCTCCCGACGTGCCCAGCTCCCGACGAACATGCCCAGCTCCCGACGTGCCTAGCTCCCGACGTGCCCAGCTCCCGACGAACATGCCCAGCTCCCGACGTGCCTAGCTCCCGACGTGCCCAGCTCCCGACGAACATGCCCAGCTCCCGACGTGCCTAGCTCCCGACGTGCCCAGCTCCCGACGAACATGCCCAGCTCCCGACGTGCCTAGCTCCCGACGTGCCCAGCTCCCGACGAACATGCCCAGCTCCCGACGTGCCTAGCTCCCGACGTGCCCAGCTCCCGACGAACATGCCCAGCTCCCGACGTGCCTAGCTCCCGACGTGCCCAGCTCCCGACGAACATGCCCAGCTCCCGACGTGCCTAGCTCCCGACGTGCCCAGCTCCCGACGAACATGCCCAGCTCCCGACGTGCCTAGCTCCCGACGTGCCCAGCTCCCGACGAACATGCCCAGCTCCCGACGTGCCTAGCTCCCGACGTGCCCAGCTCCCGACGAACATGCCCAGCTCCCGACGTGCCTAGCTCCCGACGTGCCCAGCTCCCGACGAACATGCCCAGCTCCCGACGTGCCTAGCTCCCGACGTGCCCAGCTCCCGACGAACATGCCCAGCTCCCGACGTGCCTAGCTCCCGACGTGCCCAGCTCCCGACGAACATGCCCAGCTCCCGACGTGCCTAGCTCCCGACGTGCCCAGCTCCCGACGAACATGCCCAGCTCCCGACGTGCCTAGCTCCCGACGTGCCCAGCTCCCGACGAACATGCCCAGCTCCCGACGTGCCTAGCTCCCGACGTGCCCAGCTCCCGACGAACATGCCCAGCTCCCGACGTGCCTAGCTCCCGACGTGCCCAGCTCCCGACGAACATGCCCAGCTCCCGACGTGCCTAGCTCCCGACGTGCCCAGCTCCCGACGAACATGCCCAGCTCCCGACGTGCCTAGCTCCCGACGTGCCCAGCTCCCGACGAACATGCCCAGCTCCCGACGTGCCTAGCTCCCGACGTGCCCAGCTCCCGACGAACATGCCCAGCTCCCGACGTGCCTAGCTCCCGACGTGCCCAGCTCCCGACGAACATGCCCAGCTCCCGACGTGCCTAGCTCCCGACGTGCCCAGCTCCCGACGAACATGCCCAGCTCCCGACGTGCCTAGCTCCCGACGTGCCCAGCTCCCGACGAACATGCCCAGCTCCCGACGTGCCTAGCTCCCGACGTGCCCAGCTCCCGACGAACATGCCCAGCTCCCGACGTGCCTAGCTCCCGACGTGCCCAGCTCCCGACGAACATGCCCAGCTCCCGACGTGCCTAGCTCCCGACGTGCCCAGCTCCCGACGAACATGCCCAGCTCCCGACGTGCCTAGCTCCCGACGTGCCCAGCTCCCGACGAACATGCCCAGCTCCCGACGTACCTAGCTCCAAACATGCCCAGCTCCTGACGTGCCCAGCTCCAAACATGCCTAGCTCCCGATGTGCCCAGCTCCAAACATGCCTAGCTCCCGATGTGCCAGCTCCTGACAATCCCGGCCCCTGACGTGCCAGCTCTCGACGTGATGGCTCCCGACGTGTCCGGCTCCTGATGTGCCCAGCTCTCGACGTGACCGGCTCCAAACAAACATGCCCAGCTCCCAACATTCCCAGCTCCAAAACAAACATGCCCTGCTTCGAAAATTTCCAGCTCCAAACATTCCCAGCTCCAAATATTCCCAGTTCTGACCATTCCCAGCTCCAAACAAACGTTCCCAGCTCCAAATATTCCCAGGTCCAAGTAAACATTCCCAGCTCCAACGGCCTAGAAGTGCAAGAGCTCTGGAGGTGCCATGCAAATGCCATGGATGGGTGTCACAATACTTCAACTAGACCTGCCCAGAAATCTGTGGATATGGGCAGAAAGAATTTGAAGATGTTAAAATGTTGCAGGCGGATTTTTAATATCTTTTTTTTTTTTTCTCAGCGTTCCCTTTGAAATGAGTTTTCATTCCCATGTTTGTGTTTTCCAGGCACAAACTATCAGGGAGTTAGAGAAGCACAGAATATGTCTGGTTGGAAGAGACCTCAGAGGCAATCAAGTCCAACCCTCGACCCAGCACTGAAGGGTCAACACTTAAACCACATCCCTAAGTGCCAGGCACACACACTGCTTGAACACCCCCCAGGGATGCTAACTGCACCACTGCCCTGGACAGACCACTCCAATTTATGTAATGAATAAACCAATTCAAACCAAAGGATACTCACAAAGCAGATTTTTTTTTTTTTATTACTACTTTTTTTTTTTTTTTTGCCTTTGGGGAAGATTCCAGTTTGTGCTAGAACAAATTAGGATTTAGCACCAACATTCTTCTTTTAAATGCTAAAAGAGATTATTCAGCTATGGTTATCTACAATATTTTAAATAAAACAAATGGTGCCCACAATAAGGAATTATTTTAAGTAATTCATGTTATAATATATTAAGAAGCCCAGAAATTTCTGTCTGCATTTAAATAGATCCCAGAGCTTGGGAAGCTGCATGTACAGGAGTATCAGCAGCACTAGAAGTAAATAGAAGAAAGAATTTAATTCATTAATGAAGTTTCTTATGTATGGGACTTTGTGTGAAGAAAAAGTAAACAGGAGTAGATTTTTATTCCCCTGCTCTGGCACAAAGATACCTGTGCTTTATTTCTCCTGTAGAAAACTGAGTTCCATTGCACAGGCTCACAGCACTTTCATATTTTCCATCTCCTCTGCTCACAGAGTTTTTGAGGCACAGTTTTATCATTACAGTGGAGGCTTAGGAGACATTAGGGTCACAAAAGAAGTGATTCAGCATTGGTGGCTGAGATGAAGAGCAAGCTTTAATCCCACTGGTGTGGGATTAATGCTGATAAATTCAGTTCTTCTGGCTGGCTAGGGAGGCCCTGATTTCCTGCTTCATGGAGCCAGGCACTAAGGACAAGCCCATTATGCAGAACCACTGCAGGCAATACAGTGTTCTCCATACTAAGTTTTCAGCTTGATAGAAAGCAAGTGGCAAGTATGAGAAGTGCACTGACTACACAGGGAAGGGTTCTCATGACTTGGTGCTTCCTTGTCCCCTAATACTTCATTTAGGGGGGAACACAGATGGAATTTTGGTTGTGGAAATGGGTATCTCCAGAGCTGAAAACACAATGGCAAGAGCAAATCATAGAATCACAGAATCATAGAATTGTAGAGTGGTTTATGTTGGGAGGGACCTCAAAGCTCATCCAGTTCTAACCCTCTGCCATAAGCAGAGACACCTCCCACTAGATTAGGTCACTCAAGTCCTCATAGAGTCATAGAATCATAAAATCAGTCAGGTTTGGAAGGGACCACAAGGATCAGCCAGTTCCAACCTCCCTGCCATGCCAAGGGACACCTCACACTAGAGCAGGCTGCCCACAGCCTCATCCAGCCTGGCCTTAAACACCTCCAGGGTTGAAACTTCCACCACCTCCCTGGGCAACTCCTTCCAGGCTCTCACCACCCTTGTGCTGAAGAACTTCTTCCTAACATCCAGTCTGAATCTCCTAATTTCTATCTTAGTTCCATTCCCCTCAGTCCTATCACTACCTGACAGCCTAAAAAAATCCCTCCCCAACTTTCTTCTTGAAAGACCACTGCAAAAGAAGTATCCTGGAAAACCTCTTTTAGTCATGCAGATACTATTGGTTACATATGGTTTAAATCCTCTAGGATTGTGTTTGGCTTCAAGACTCTTGTAAAGCAATGATGTTGTTTAGGGGTGGGAGTTTTCTTGCCTACTTGATAGGAAAGATGTCAGTGTATATATCTGTGAAATAAATTTGCTTAGGGTTAGTGCTATGCCTTTCCTAAGGAGGCACAAGATACTCAGAGTATGAAACCTGATTGCAAGATGGACATTAATGGAGAGATCCTGAATCCAGATTTTTAAGCAAGAAAGAAGGCAAATTTGGTGAACTTTTTCAACTCTTAAAAAAAAAAAAACCCTGAGAAAACTTTAAGTGGTTGGACAGATTAGAGATTAGCAGGGTGTGAAGGATGTTCCTCTAGAGCTGGCCAGATTAGAGGTGGAAGATACTCCTCTGGAGTCTCATTATTGCTTCGCTCAGAAATAAAATCTCTGGAGAATACATTCAGCTGACACAGAGTAAATTACATCAATCAATCAGTTTCTGCATGATACTAGCAAAAATCTCTCCCTCTCCTGATAATCATTAAGCTGTAGAGAGATACTGAATTTACAGTACAATAAAATCTCTATCCTTCTGCCTCTCAACCCTTCCATGTTCCACAGGGTACTTTTCTTTCTCGTCCCCCTGGGCTGTGAGTTCTTTACCATCTCTGCCTCCCTTTACTCTTCCACTAATTACATCTCCTCTACTCCGGAGTCGCCCTACTATCTTCTCTTTCAAAGATGGTCTAATTGATACATTTCTAACTAAACTCTGAGCCATTGGCCTCACCGAGTATTTAGTTTTCAAAGTTGTCTCAGCCCTAGAAAAGGGCCTGTGTGCCTGAAAGCATGCCTAATTTCTGCAGCCACACCAGGTGGTAGAATGAAAGGTAGAGTGTCTGCCTGCAGACCTCGTCTTGCTTTGTTAGAGGCCTCCTACGGAGCACCGGTGTGAGTTCAGAATTCCCTCTACTTGAACCTGAAGTGCTGGGGAGCAATTTTTTGACAAAGCATTATAACTGAGAACTCCTAGGAGGACAAAAAAAA
>VWZI01021156.1:2084745-2110731 GCA_013396835.1 Psilopogon haemacephalus | reverse complement strand
GCTTAAAAAAGCAGAATCTGGAAGGTTACCTGATTGTGGTAGCTGTGGAAAATATTTGGGCTCTTAAGCTCGTGTGACACAGGCATCATAGTGGGCTGTAGTTTTTGGATGGACAAATTAACTGTGTCATAATTTTGCAAGTTATGAGTGGCAAATGGATAGGGAAGGACACTGCAGTGGTTTTGGAGTGTGTTGTCCCTGTCCATCTTCCCCCCCAACTGGATTATCCGAACTAACTCAGCTGGCTGGAAGTTAAGGAAATGAAGCTTTGTATTTACAGCAAATCAACCAACAACCAACCAATGAATCCAGGCTCTCACAACCACCCAACCACCAACCACCCAACCACCAACCAACAAACCAACCAACCAACCAATAAACAACTAACCAACCACCCACCCACCAACCAACCAACCAACCAATCAAACAAATGTTGTTGTGTCTAGCTATGGATTCATTAATTTACTGAGCATATTACCTGTCACCATCCCTCTCAATCCAAGACCCCTCCCTACCTTTAGCTAAATCTAAGGTGCTAAAGGAGTCCGAGAGTGACCCCACTTTGCTGCTTTGAAAAAGACTAATGTAAATAATTTATTTTTGTATATTGATTAGCTCTTCCTAGTATGGAAATGCAACATTTCCTAGCACAAGCAACTAATTAGGAAGAAGAGTAACTAAGGAGTAACCCAAGCCACCACAAAATCCCCAACCAAACAGTAGAGCAGCAGCTGGAAGGGGAGCTAAAAATATGCATTTGTCAATGTACAATCTCCTACTGAGAGAGACTGTGCAGACAGTGGCACTGAAAATACATCAGCCCAGATGCTAGTTAGCAGTTTGAGATGAATTATCACATGTCTGAAGTTCTGAGATTGAGCATCTTCTTAGAAGTGTCAAAGGAAATCAGCCTCTCTCTTTGTAAATTCCTGTACAGAATAAGAGTCTCTGGAAAATTCTTTGTTCCACCTCTTTTTTTTTTACACTTCCTTGGCACTAGCCTCAATCTCCACATTTCCCTTTAAGCCCAGTTGCTTTTATTTTCACAAAATCACAGAAACAGGCAGGTTGGCAAAGCCCCTCAAGGTCATCAAGTCCAGCCTAGAATCCTACTCTACAAGATTCACCTTAAACCATAGCCCCAAGCATCACATCCAAACCACCCTGAAACACAGCCAGAGTGGGTGGCTCCATCACCTCCCTGGGCAGCTCATTCCAGTCCCTCACCACTCTCTTCTAATGTCCAATCTAAACCTCCCCAGCCTCAGTTTGAGGCCATTCCCCCTTGTTCTGTCTCCAATGACCTGTGAGAAGAACCCAGGAGCAGCCTCTTCATGGTGTCCCTTCAGCACAACACCTTCCTCCTGTTTACTTTCCTCTCTACATTTCCATCACTTGAAACTCTTAAACCTTTGTGAAGTTAACACATTCAGTTCCTCAAAGCCACTCTGCTCACTTCACTTCTATGTTGGTGGGGTTTTTTTTGTTTTTGGTTTTTTTTTTTCCTTTCTTCCATTTATGTTTATAGATCTTCTCAGAACAATCTGCCTTTTGGACAGTTAGAAATTAAAAAAGCTAATGGAAGGAAGGGAGGAAGGAAGGAAGGGAGGAAGGAAGGAAGGGAGGAAGGAAGGAAGGAAGGAAGGAAGGAACAAGGAAGGAAGGAAGGAAGGAAGGAACAAGGAAGGAAGGAAGGAAGGAAGGAAGGAAGGAAGGAAGGAAGGAAGGAAAAGAAAGAAAGAAAGAAGGAGGAAAGAAAGGAAGAGAAAGAAAGAAAGACTGAAAGAAAGAAAAATGAAAGAAGGAAGGAAGCAAGGTTGGTTGCAGAACGGATTTAGAGACTGGAAAGTTAATTTACTTGGATTAGTTGTTGGGTGAAAAAATAGAGGTATTTCTGAGAGAAGAAACCTTTGTTTACTTTTGAGTAATGAGGTTCAAGCTTTATTAAAACTTCATCACAGTTTTTAAGTAGTGATTAGAAATTGTTGGCTGGAGAGGTACACAGAAGATTAGAAAATGCCAAGCAGTATGTGGAATGCTGCTAAGTTCCTGTCTTGTCCACCCAGTGATGCCAGAGCTGAAAAGCAGGTTCTGCTCAGATGGGAGCCACTTGAAGTTAGTGACAGAATCTGGAGATATTCAAGAACCACCTGGATGACCTGTGTGATCTGGCGTAGGTGATTGTGCTCTGGCATGGGGGTTGGACTGGATGAGCTTTAGAGGTCCCTTCCAGCCCCTGACATTCTGTGTTTCTGTGATCATAGAATGGCTCAGGTTGGAAGGGACCTCAGTGGTCATCTGCTCCAATCTCCCCACCATGGGCAGGGTCACCTCTCAGCTAGACTCAGCTGCTCAAGACCTCATCCATCCTGGCCTTGAACACTTCCAGGAAGGAGGCAGAATCCTCCCTGGGCAGCCTATTTCAGTCTCAGCTCCCTCCTACTGAAGAACGTTTTCCTCAGCTCCAGTCTGCCCCTGCTCTGCCTCAGCTTCAAACCACTCCCCCTTGTCCTGTCTCTAGACATCCTGATGAAAAGTCCCTCTGCAGCCTTCCTGTAGGATCCTTTCAGCTACTGAAAGGCAGCTCTAAGGTCCCCCCACCCCTGGAGTCTTCTCCTCTTCAGGCTAGGCAAGCCCAGCTCCTTCAGCCCAGCAGCAGAGAACTTTTCTTCTGAGACAAACCACCATGGTGCTGAGAAACGAAGGGGCAGAGTCAAATCATTACACATGGGCAGCAGACACACAAAAAAAGAAAATATTCTGCAAACACAGGGCTGGTTACAATGCAGTCTTTGGAGCTTTGCAGAATATATTATGGTCTGCAGCATAATGGCCTCTGCTTTAGGTATTTCACACTTCAGTACAATATATCTCAGCGAGGCAGGAAAATGCTAATAATGGACACGTATATTCTGAATTAATTTCTCAAGGGACAGCTCTGTTCAGCCCAGACTACTCAGGCATCATTCTTTCTCGACTTCAGTTAATTAAGGTAGTGCAATTTAAGGAGAGGTGGAAGGGATCATATTGATAAGTGTCAATAGACTACATTCAAAACATCTATTAATTCTCTTCTCTGTCCTTGGAGAAAATAAAATAAAATAAAAAAATAAAGCAACCAACTGCCCAGCAGTCCCTTATAGCTAATTGCTAGGCAGAAGACAATTAAAAAAAAAAAAGAAAAAAAATTAAAAACCCTCTCTTGTCTTTTGCTGCTATTTTATCTGCATCTCCTTCCCCTACTTCAAATGTATCGGAACCGTACAGAGAGCCAGGATATACTCTTAAAAAAAAAAAAAAAATCTATTCATTTTCAATATTGTTTCTGCAGGATTTGGATCATCATCTGATCCATTTAGAGGTTATTAATGTTTTATTTTTAAGTAGTTTTTCCTGTGTGCCAGGTTGTGTCAAAAACTTGGCTGTCAGAAACCAGGCTTGCAGTGTGCATGCTTAATTTTCAATGGTTTTCATATAGAAAGCACATTAGTATTAAGGGCATCCAGGAACATTAAAACACTTAGGCCTTCTAAATCTTCCTATAAACTTAGGTCCTGTGGAAAAAGAAACTTTACTTTGGGTCTAAGTTTTTTTTTTTTTTTTTTCCAAGGTTAAAGAGCTTCCTTTTGTCCTTTGCTCTTGCTGTGGAGACTTTCAATGCCTTTTTTTCTTCTTCTTTTTTTTTTTTTTTCTTTTCTTTTCTTTAATTAAGTGACAGAATAAATTGACCAAGGCGATCAGGAAGTGTTTTGATCCAGATTATTGGAATGGAAACTATACTCAGCTTTCCCAGTAACTTCTAAGCCAGCATCCTTCTCCATTAGACCTGACAACTACAATTTACTCCGGACCTCCTGATGCAGCTTGTCACTACCAACAGGCCAGTATGTACATGGCCAGGGGTTACAACATACTGATTCATTAGGCTACAACCATGAATCTGCCACTTCAGAGCAAAGGCCCATCCATCTCTCTACATTTAGCTGTCATTCCTGCCATGAATGCAGCGCTATTACTGAGACGGCCAAGTCCATTGCTCACGCCAGATGTTGTTAGGAATTCAATCCATCCTATCCGCGAACACTAGCCCCTTCAAACAACAAGATGTTGAGTGAATTACATATTGAGTGGTGAGGGGTTTTGGCATTTAATTATCCAGCTGAAAGGAACATGCTTAATTGTTACTGCGGTTCCTGGTTAGCGACTAAGGAGAGGAATTTAGCCAAGCGATGGCCGAGCATGGGCAGCTGAATAAACCTCTCAGGGTGCTGCGTGGCCGCCGCAGAAAGTCTTTATGCCTTTCCTGAACACAAATGCCTCTCTTGTTGGGGAACATGAGCAGGTTTTGTGTTTGGTTTTGAAGAGAGAAAATACATCGTCTCGACGAACCAAACTCGTGCTGCTCCACCTTCTGCTAACCACAGAATGGCAGAATCTCAGAGTTAACCGGGTTGGAAAACATCTCTAGGATCATCCAGTCCAACCTAGCACTTAACCCTTCTCATTAACTAAGCCATGGCACTAAGTGCCTCATGCAGCCTCCTCTTAAACACCTCCAGGGATGGGGACTCCACCACCTCCCTGGGCAGCCCATTCCAATGCCAATCACTCTTTCCATGAAGAACTTCTTCCTAACATTCAGCCTGAACCTGCCCTGGTGCAGTTTGAGACTGTGTCCTCTTGTTCTGTCCCTGGGTGCCTGGGAGAAGAGCCCAACCCCACCTGGCTACAACCTCACTTCAGGTAGTTTTAGACAGCAATGAGGTCTGCTCCACAACCTCCCTGGGCAACCTGTACCAGTGTCTCAGCACCCTCACTGTGAAGTAAAAAGCCTGGAATCTTGGAAGCAATCATCCCATTCGTTCACTAACCATGCTTGGTTCATTTGCCAACTTCATTTCTTCACTCAGTGGAATGAAATTATTTGTGACCTTTCTGTTGCTTTGATGAGGCTGGCTCTTCTGAGGCTGCTGCACTGGCTGTATTTGAAGGAGAAACACAAGTGTCCAGGCTGACAGGCATTAGAGGGTTTTGGTTTTTTTTCAATTCACTTGTCCTGAAATTTTCCTAAATTTAGTAATAATTTAGCATAGTTTGTCAGAGCTTCGACTGAAGAGGGCTGAGCAGCTTTGTGCAAGAGACTTCTGGTTTGTTTTTGTTTTTTTTTTTTCAGTTCTATATATAATTACTCACAAGGGCAATGTCTGACGATTTGATCTAGTCTAGGAGAATGCTTTTTCCTGCTCCTGCACTTTATTTAGCGAGACTAATGGCCTTCAGAGCTGAAGGATCCCAATTAGCAGCAATATGTGGCTCCAGCAGATTGGCACTCCTGCACATTAAGACCTAGACTTGAATCATTTCACAGATTCCAATGGATGTCAGTCACACCAGCACAGGGAATGCTGTTCTGTCTTCCACCTCATCATTTCTTTCAGCATCTCGATATAAACAAGAACACTGCAGTCAGCTGCATCTGCTACCCTTCTCCTCAGTCTCCTCTCCTAATTCTCCCCATCTTAAAGCCACAGCAATTATCACTTGAGGCTGGCCACATCTAGGGGCTCTTGTTGCTATGTGTCAGTTCACTCCAGCTTGGTAAGTACTGAAACACTTGACGACTAACCCACAGGTCCCCTGCTAAGTACTAAGAGTTAATCTGTTGACAGCCTGATAGCTTACAAAAGAATGGGAACAGGTATTAGTGTAGTTAACTATTTGGGGTTAATAATCCATTTATACATTGCCTTCTGCAAGACCTGATCTTGAAAGCTGGAAAGCAGCCTTAGCCTTCTTTTGCTTTAATGAGGTTTAGCCCCGGTCAGCTCCTGAATCACAGCAGCTTATGTTCTACAGAATGCAGTCCACAGTGCTAATCTTTGGTTTAAAAAACATCCATAACAATCACCACAGCACCTTCAAAGGATGTATGCACCTTATGTAACTACAGCACCTTAATTAAGGGCATAAAACCATCTCCATGGACTCCTCAGTGTGTGGAGCACAAAAATAATATCCAGTATGAGCTCACCTTGAGTTTGGCTTCACTTAGGCTCACCTGCAGTTACTTGTACATAGAATCATAGAATCACAGAATGGTTTAGGTTGGAAGGGAGCTCAAAGATCATCCAGTTCCAGCTCCCCTGTGCCATAGGCAGGGACACCTTCCACTAGAACAGGTCGCTCAATGCCTCATCCAACCTGGCCTTGAACACCTCCAGGGAAGGAGCAGCCACATAGAATCATAGAACAATAGAATCAGTCAGGTTTGGCAGGGACCACAAAGATCAGCCAGTTCCAACCCCCCTGCCATGCCCAAGGACACCTCACACTAGATCAGGCTGTCCACAGCCTTATCCAGCCTGGCCTTAAACACCTCCAGGGATGAAGCTTCCACCACCTCTTTGGGCAACCCATTCCAGGCTCTCACCAACAACTTCTTCCTAATATCTAGTCTGAATCTCCCAATTTCTAACTTAGTTCCTCTGCACAGGGAATTAATTGAAAATCAGTTGCCCAGGCCAAAATAATAAATAGTAACAAGCTTTGCATTAAAAAGAAGAGATACTAATTTTTGTGACTAGTCACTGTTATTCATTTAGTTGTGCTGTATCTGAAAAAAAAAATATATATTTATTGTTTTCAGACTGGATTTATAGTGACTGAGAAATCTGCAGGGGAAAAAAAAAAAAAGAAACTATAAGCCATATTGAGATCCATCCTCTGGGTCCAGCAGAGGAAAGAGAGAGAGGAAAAAAAAAAGTTTGAATCTCTCATATCCCAGAAGTATAGGATAAGATTTTCTAGATGGAATGAGGTACCTGAGGAATAGGCTAAATTAGTCACTATGGAATTCTTGTTGATGCAGCTGGGCAGCTGCTGCAGCTACCTGAACTAGGTCAGGCACTTCCCACAGTGTCTCTGGCTGCAATCTGATTCTTTAGCACCAGTATTGTCCTTGGATGTTTTCCATTTTTTTATGCATTTCTGCCTCGCTGCAGCTATGCAGACCAAAGGAGAGATGTTTGCCACTCTCTTACGTGGCTTTGTTGAATCTACACCACACTTATTTATTCCTATCTTCCTAATAATTTTTCTCATCTTCCAATTATCATCAAATCAGGCCCTGCTTCTGCCACCTTTGCTGTATTTATTCATAAGCAGGTGGCTCACTGAGAGAACACCTGTGCTTGCCTCACACTGCTCTGGCTTTGATTTTTGTTTTCTTCCATGAGTACACTGACTTGAGCAATTATTTATTTCAGCTCAGCAAAGCTCTCTTGATACAAAACACACCCAGAGCATGCTGTAAAGCAGGAGGGGAAGTTTCAATTACAGCATCTCTTTCACAAATTTCTTCCCCCATCCCTTGCCGCATTTCAGACCTGAAGTTTTCTTTTTCAAGAGCAGCAAGTTTTTAAATGGGTAACAAAATATGACATCAGTAAAGTCAAGGAGAGAATTTCCCAGTGTCTTCCATGAAGGCTGAACTTACATTAATTTGGGGATATTTGTGTAGGCAAAGATCCATCAAAAGCTAAATAGGCTTTGAGTTGAACAGTATTGGTGATACTTTCTACACCTCTTTCATAGAATCATAGAATCAGTCAGGGTTGGATGGGGCCACAAGGATCAGCCAGTCCCAACCTCCCTGCCATGCCCAGGGACACCTCACACTAGATCAGGCTGCCCACAGCCTCTGCCAGCCTGGCCATAAACACCTCCAGGGATGAGGCTTCCGCCACCTCTTTGGGCAACTCCTTCTAGGCTCTCACCACCTTCATGCTAAAGAACTTCTTCCTAACATCCAGTCTGAATCTCTCCATTTGTAGCCTTCTTCCCTTCCACCCAGTCCTATCACTACCTGACAGCCTAAAAAGTCCCTCCCCAGCTTTCTTGTAGCCCCCTTAAGATACTGAAAGGCCATAATAGTGTCACCTTGGAGCCTTCTCCTCTCCAAGACTGTCCAGCCCCAACTCCCTCAGCCTCTCCTCACAGCAGAGCAGCTGCAGCCCTCTGCTCATCCCTGTGGTCCTTCTCTGGACACCTTCCAGCACCTCCATGTCCCTCTTGTCCCAGGGACTCCAGAACTGGACACAGTACTGCAGGTGGGGTCTCAGCAGTGTGGAGCAGAGGGGCAGGATCACTTCCCTCCCCCTGCTGCCCACCCTGCTCCTGCTGCAGCCCAGGACTTTTAGGAAAGAGGAATCATTTAAGTCATGGTTGAAAAAATGTCCTGACAATAAAGGAGCAGCTTGGGAATTACAAATACCTGGAAGAGAAGAAGATCCCAAGGTTGGTTAGAGAGCTGATGAAGAGAAGATTTATGCTAATGTCCCTCTCGCTGTAGTCCTATGATGTGAAGAGCTTTAGGGCCATGATCACCTAACGTTTCCTGCCCCATCTTCTCTGCAGCTATTTGCTCCCCATCTTCATCTTGATCTGCAGCCTGCTTCACCTACATTAATGCAACTCTTTGTGGCACTGCTTTGGAGACTGAATAAATAATCTGCTCTGAGATTGGCTTTTGAGGGACAGAGTACAGGGTGAGAAGGGGAAAAAAAAAATGAACCCAGGGAGAGGAATGTCTAAGTGTAGCCCTCTTATAAACCAGAATGGCACCCTGAGACAAAAGCAGCATTCTGCTAACAAATGAGAAGTTTAGCAAGGAGAATCACTGGCTAGTGAAGGTTTTTGCACAGCTGAATGATGCTTGTGGTCTAGAAAGGTCCTTCAGTGGTGGCAAGAAGAAAGGTCAAATGTGGTGCCATTTAAGGTTAAGATGGCTTCACAGTCAAAAAAAAAAACAAAACAAAAAAACAGGAGAAGTTTTAAATACTGCTCCAGTAAAAAGGGAACAGATTTGCTTTTCTCAGACTGCGACTTACTATAAGTATTCATAGATTCTTGCTGGGTGAAATCTTAAATTCCATCTAAATGAAACATTCATCTACTTGACAGTTTGTGGTGAATAGCAGCTTCTGTTTTCTGTCACTATGAATTATGCATGTTTGGAAAAAAAAAGCTTCCAAATTTCAATTAGTGAATCTTAATTTTCTTTCTAAGGCCAGATGGACTTTGTTAACAAAAGGATTGTATCTATATCTAATGGAACCTCAAATCATTTTAATCAATTTCAATTGAGACAAATATTTGAAGCATTAAACCTGTCTTCACTATTTTATTTTTTTTTTTTCTTAACAGAGTCAGTTCTGGATATCAACAGCACACATGCTCAGTTTATTACTGAGTTTATTTTTTTTTTTTTATCCAATTAGAAAGCAGAATCCCCATGCACTAATTGGCAAGTGCATAAAGGAATCTACATGTTGCTTAAGCAGCAGAGAGGCAAGGAAGTTTAATTAAGTTGTAACAGGCAATTTGTAACTAATTACATTTGGTGTTAGATGGTGCTGGTTTACTGGCACAGAGGGAGGGAAAATTCTTGTACATCATATTGCAAGTCCCAAAATAGATGCAGCAATTTTCCTAGAGTGATGCCATGAGTTCTAGTACTGAGTACTCCTGGCAGCCTTTTCAAGCTGGTTGGTGTCTCAGAAGCAGGGCAGTGCTGGGGACTCTTGGTTTGCACCAAATCCCATTGCAATTCAACAAGGAGAAGTCTACTTTTTTTCTCTAAGTATTGTCAACCACACAGTTCCTTCACTTTGTTCACTCCTTTCACTACGTTCATTTACCTAACCCCCTTCAGCAGCTCTCTCCTGCTTCTGAAATACCATTTAGAAAATGGATGTGAAGCTGTGAGCAATTCAATGTGCACATCCAATCTGCTGGATCAGAGGCTCACAGGATGTCAGGGGTTGAAAGGGACCCAAAGAGATCATTGAAACCAACTCACATGTCACAGCAGGACCAGACAATCTAGCTCAGGGCACACAGCAACACATCCAGACAATCCTTGAAAGGCTCCAGACAAGGAGACTCCACAGCCTCTCTGGGCAGCCTGTGCCAGTGCTCTGAGCCAGTGCTCTGAGCCTTCCAATCAAGAAGTTGCCCCTTGTGTTGAGCTGCAACCTCCTGTGCTGCAACTTCCATCCATTGCTCCTTGTTCTATCCCAGGGAGCAGTGAGCAGAGCCTGTCCCCCCACTCCTGACCCCCAGCCCTCAGATATTTATAAACATTGATTCAATCCCCTCTCAGTCTTCTCTTCTGCAGCCTAAGCAGCCCCAGGTCCCTCAGCCTCTCCTCATCAGGCAGTGCTGCAGTCCCCTCAGCATCCTTGTAGCCCTCTGCTGGACCCTCTCCAGCAGATCCCTGTCCCTGTTAAGGTGAGGAGCTGTTTGGGTGAGGTGCTTGAGGATACGGTTTAAGGATGAACTTTGTAGAGTAGGGATAAAGGTTGGACTTGATGGTCCTGGGGATTTTTCCAACTGGATTCTGTGCGTGTTTTCATGCCCATATTTGTGCATGAACAGACAAATATCTATTGCATTCTTTTGGTAAGAGAGTTTCAGCATTGGCCCAAAGTGGTGCACTGATTCTCTGCTTCACCAGTGGCCTGAGCAACACCAGTCTGTGAGGTCAATGCAGCTGCACAAGTTTCCATTACATAGATGAGCCCATGAAGGGCCAGGGTAATTAAGCCTTGAATAATAATGATTACAGAGATGTCTTGTGAAAGCAGGATAATCTTCCAGACACACCAACAGTTGCTTGAAGTGTCTATAACTACGTCTGTGAGCTTCCCAGGATTCTTTCCCAGCTAGTTCCCTTCAGCCCCACTAAAAGACTCTGCAGCAGCAGCAGAGCCATGTGCACATTGCCAAGCCTGCAGACTTTTAGGCTCCTTGTACAGTTACACGTAGAGATGATTCCAGTAATTGAAGTGGGAATCCTAATTGCTGCCTAATACAGGTATTCTGAATAGCCCCTTGAAAGACATCCACCTTTCTTCACAGTGTGTAGGGAGCCTTAATTGCTGAGGTCAGGCTCCTAAAGCTGAGGGGTGAGATTTCTTCCACCTATTCCTAATAACTGCACACTGTGGCAAAGCCTACAGTGAACAGGTGACAGACAGAAAGCTTTCTTTGACTGCAGGGCAGATGCTAGATCATTATTTCTCATCAGGAGAATGGTAAAGGCAGAACAAAACACCTCTCTGTAGCCTTCCTAGGTCACCTTTATCGTATGTGCCTTATGTATTTGCATAAAGAATGCGTAACACTAACCACAACCGTCAATACCTGAGTTTTCCCTCTTGGTGTGTCATGGCTGCGTGGATCAGTCCAGCTTCTTGATGGGTTTGCTGCTCAGACTGCTGCAATATTTTTGTCTGCGGCGAAGAAAAATCCCTAATCCTTTTTTGAAGACCAATGCCATCTGCTAGACTTTTGGATTACGTGGAAAGACATTAATGGATGCCCAGCGTGAATCCCACTCAAGCATCAGCCTGTGCAAACAAAAATGTGACAAAAATAAAAGCAACACCAGCAGCACCACAGCTGTTCAAAAGCTAATGCAAGCTACCAGTACTTTAGGCCTGTAATTTAGGCTATTTTTCAACATTTCCTGTTTGACACATAACCATATAAGCTGTGTCAAAAGCTTCATTCAGTGGAGGTGATGTATACCAGCCCTTTCTTTAGGGAGAACAAAGCCACCAGGCACAATCTTTCAAGGTCTGGGGTGGGGGGACAGGGAAAGGCTCAGTAGGGGCTGCTAATTGTGATACATTGCTCCCCTCCTCTGGAAACACGCTCTGAATGTCTTACACTATTAACTGCTCTTTCATTTGTTCGGCATACGTCACCTCAGAAATCAGAAGTGATCCAAAGTCACTTCTCATACTGAAGTGGAATATCAAAAGGCACTGGCGAGCCGGAGGATTTGCAAGTTGCAGAGCCGTGATGGGCTGCCCAGCCTAGGCAGGAGGGAGTGCAGTGATGCGAGGGGCCAGGTGCTCGTTCATATCAGGTGACTCTCATCAGGCTCCCAGCTGCGGTAGAAGTACAACAAGAAAGAGCTAGTTAAGAATTTGTGACATTTGCAGCCCTTGTGATATTCGTACACTTCACAGCCAGGGAGCAACAAACTTACCACCCAGTGAAATCTGTTTGTAAGTGAGGCTGCAGCCTCTCCTTTCTCAGCTGCCTGCTTTGCTGCTGTCCACTCATCACTAGAGCACTGTTGTCACTTCAGCATCGCATCCTCTCACTCTCCAGTACAATGTGTGTATGACCTTATGTACACCTTATGTATTTGGGTGAAGTCTTGGCAAAAAATTCACATTTCTTCTAGAGACAGGTAATGAACCTTCACCTCAAGAGTCCTTAGTCTCGCAGGCTGACCTATGCTGTACTGCAAGTCATCAACAAAGTTCTTGCTGATGTTCATGGTGATGAAATTAAAGCATGTGCCTTGGGTGGCCAAGCTACGCAGTTCAATGACTAATTCCTTACTGATTAAGGACACAGCCCTGTTGATAAAGCACTACATTGGCACCTCAGACTGGGATCTTTCTGCTCTTGGCGTGTGTGGCAGGAGCCAGGGATTTCGCTTACTGAAGATTAACTTCCTCTTCTCTTTTCCTACCTGCACTGACTCAGCAGACAGAGACTTCTGGTTGAAATATTTTGTGTACATCTTTCTTTCAATACATGTCTGGTCGTGAGTAGTTCCTAGATACCATTGCTAGTAGATAGTGCAAATAAAGAACAAAAGGAAAAATTAGAACTGAATGGGTGATTGCAATTTATACACTGTTTTTTATGAGTATAGAATCATAGAATCATAAAATCACAGAATCAGTGAGGTTTGGAAGGGACCACAAGGATCAGCCAGTTCCAACCCCCCTGCCATGCCAAGGGACACCTCACACTAGATCAGGCTGTACAAAGCCTCATTCAGCCTGGCTTTCACCTGCACGGATGAGGCTTCCACCACCTCCCTGGGTAACCCCTTCCAGGCTCTCACCACCCTCATGCTGAAGAACTTCTTCCTAACATCCAGTCTGAATCTCCCCATTTCTAGCTTTGTTCCATTCCCTCCAGTCCTATCACTACCTGACAGCCTAAAAAGTCCCTCCCCAGCTTTCTTGTAGCCCCCTTAAGATACTGAAAGGCCACAATAAGGTCACAACAAGTAGGTGCTGCCAGATGCAATGCCAATTCCATCAAAGTACTCCCATTAATTAGAAGCAGGGTTTTTTTTTCTTCATTTCTTGAAAGAGAGACCCATGGATTATTACATATTTTGCATCAAATGTACAGCATATCCATTTCCAAGATGTGAGCAAGGCTGAAAAAAAGTAGATTTAATGTATTTAGGCACACTGCTATTTAATACAATAACCAGAGCAGAGATGGAAATGGATGATGGAGTCTTGGCCTCTTTGAAATGTGAAAATCAATCTAATACAGAACTTAAGATTAGCCAGTAGCTTGGGATGTCATTAATGCTAAATGTTATGAATCCTGTTAAATGTTGGCAGTCATCTGAATTTTCACACAGGCTAAGCTGAAAGGAACATTATACATTTCTTTTACCCAAGACTGAGCTAAAGAAAAATCTGTGTTTAGTGAAGTTTCTTTTGTAAGACAATGGGAAATGACAAGGGAGGGGGGAAAAAAGAAATGTGTGCAAGAATTTAGTGTTCTTCTGTGCCCTTTTATGATGGTGTTTATCTGTTCAGATTGGCTCCTTGGGAAGGAAATAACTGCCAAAGGGCAAGCAGCACTTAGCAGTGAGAATAAAAGTAGATATTTTAAAATAATTAAGATATTTTTTTGAAAATTAGAAGTCATTAAACCTGCTCATGTTAACAGAGAACCTGTCTATGCTCTCAAAGCTAGAGGAAACTTTGCAGAGTCTTTCATGGATGTTAGGAGGAAGTTGTTTGCAGTGAGGGTGGTGAGACACTGGCACAGGCTGCCCGGGGAGGTTGTGGCTGCTCCCTCCCTGGAGGTGTCCAAGGCCAGGTTGGATGAGGCCTTGAGCAACCTGTTCTAGTGGGAGGTGTCCCTGCCTATGGCACAGGGGGGTTGGAACTGGCTGAGCTTTGAGCTCCCTTCCAATCTAAACCATTCTATGATTCTATGTATGAGTAACTGCAGGTGAGCCAAAGTGAAGCCAAACTCAAGGTGAGCTCATACTGGATGTTACTGTTGTGCTCCACACACTGAGGAGTCCATGGAGGAGATTTTATGCCCTTAATTAAGGTGCTGTAGTTACATAAGGTGCATACATCCTTTGAAGGTGCTGTGATGATTGCCGTGGAGGTGTCCCTGCCTGTGGCACAGGGGGGTTAGAGCTGGATGAGCTTTCAGGTCCCTTCCAACCTAACCCATTCTATGATTCTATGCAAAACAATGACAGCATGGATTGCCTTATCAGGCTTGCTTACTGCTGCTGGAAGATGTCAGACTCCTTTAGAATCCATAAGCCTTGGCGCAGACTTCTGGGCTTACTTCTAGGAGATTATGAAAATCGGTAAACTACTTGTCAGAAGAAATTACATGTTAACCCCTTTTTTTTAAATCTTGTTTAACAGGCTCGCTGCTGCTTCAGACACACTGTGGGCTATGCTGAAGATGAGAAAAGAAAACATTTTAATTTACAGCTTGAACTGGAGCCACTTTTCCCCTGAGGTACACCGCGAAACGCTAACAGCTTAAATGTTAATGTGAAATCTGCGGATTACATTAGAAGTTCTTTCTCTCTGAGCACAAAGTACAGCGAGAGACAATGCACATTATTTACTCCATCAGTTTGGGTAGCGGAGCAACACCCTGGTGATTCAGATAGTGCCACAGGAAATGGTTTTCCTCTACTGTTCTTCGGCGTAGCAGAAGCACACTTTGGGGTTGTTTGGGTATTGTTTGCTCTGTTATTTGGACCTGCTGCTGCTTTTGTTGAAGTCTCTGCTGATTTTGCAGTGATTTCGATCACACAACGCTGAGTCCTCCTACAGTAGTGGTGCTACATGCAAAGAGTGAGTTGTGGGACACAAGATAAAGAGATAGAAGCAGAACAATCCGTTTGAGTTATACAGGTCCAGGCAGAGAAATTAGTGAAGCAAACGGCAGCCAGGCAGATATTGACTGACTTTGTTTATGTTAGTTGTTTTTATGTCTCTCAGCAGAACAAAAGAGTGATGCAGATATCACTATTATTTTCTTTTCGTAGCCATTGAGCTAACTGCTCTCATTGAACTGTTCCAGTTAGCCTCAAACCAGCACAAAGGTGCAGAGTTCCCAGCTCTGAAGGCTGCCTTCTTCCACTTCAGGTGGGATAAATCACACCTGTGTCCGTGGAGAGCAGCTCAGCTATGCCATCCAGCAAGGTGTTCAATCAGCTGCCTTCAGAATATTGCTGACAGTTGAACTCCTGAACCCTTCCTGGTTGCGAGTGGATATTGCAAAGAAGATGAGGAATGAGCAGCAGGCCCTTGGCAGGGTTCTCTAAAGCTGGGGACGAAGGACATCTGCGGTGAAGTCACAAAGCCCACTGCAAGAGGAGGACATTAATATTTAATCTAACATATTCCCTCGGTCAGGTAAGCAGGTAATGCTAACTGTGGCATTTCATGCAAATTTGATGGAAAACTGAACAGTGGGAAAGCTTGCAGGAAAAAAAACCCCAAAAAACCAGGTGAACTTCCAGGTGAGCTCTCTGGTGGAGAATCAAGGCAAGTAACAGAGAATCCTCAAGAAGGGTTCCTTTCACTTTGATTAAATGAATGACTCCCTTCTCAAAACAAACCTAAACATTTTGCAGCCAAGCCTGTTGGTGTAAAGAAAAGTTCTATGTAATAATCACAACCTTCTTTCCTTGCAGTGTAAGTCATCCCACAAAGTCTTGGCTACTTCTTGGAATCGCCAGTAAAGGGGAAGAATTTCAGTAGGTATAAACTGCTATAAATTAAAACCCAACCAAACCCTCAATGGATTTAAAAAAAAAAAATATTTTGAAAGCTCCTTATTCTGAAAACAGATTGGACAGTGAACAAATAAAACAGATGGATCAGCAAAGACCTGAAAAATTAATGATGAAAAAAGAACTTAACCATTTCCTCTGGCTGTACTGTTCATGACAGGCAGCCTAGAATTAACCTAAGATCTTCAAGACAGAGCAAAGCAACAGCTGGAAAAGTCTTGGAACATGGAAGTACTAATTTGTCTTTCCTTGAGGACATTAATTTAATTTTTTTTTTTAACTTGCTATATAATGCCTGGAGCTGTACAAGTGGTTGTCTGAGCTGATTTACAAATGCTCTACCGTGCAATAGGTCATTTTTTATATGAGCATGACTACAACAAATTATATATAGATGAATTCTCAACCAACATCTGGTCCAAGTGATACACAGAACTGTGTTTTATAGCCCACATAGTGCTCTCTGCTGATAGTACTTATTAAGTTACATTTTCTGGCAGGCAGATTATATTTATTATTTTGTGGCATCGAGATTATATTTGGTTTCAGGTTACCTCATAACCTCAATATACGTTCTCAGTTTTCTTTCCTTCCCAACACTGGGAAAAAAATAAAATACTTACACTCTAAGTCTCATTTTCATCACCTAACACTTCCTTTAACTTCCTTTGTGCGTTCTATCTTCTGGGGCATATGGCTTGGTTACAAAAAAAAAAAAACAAAACCCAACATTGTTACCTTTTCTTGATGATCTTGCCAACACTGATCATTCAGAATTCAGATTTTTCCCCCTAAGTACCAGTGTGTGTTCTCGCACGTACATATAGTGAAAGGCATAAGTAGTTCCTTCAGCACTAAAAGACATATCAGTGGGTCCAGGATAATGAGGCCGATTCAGTGAGACTAGACCTTCAAGCTACATTTTCCATTCATTGAATACACATTCCCCTTAAAACTACAATGACACATGCATGAATGAACAGCAATGAAGTGGTTAATTCAGGAGGAAAAGAAAGAACAGCTGTGGGTAGCTTATGAAAAAAAAAAAACAAAACTATGTTTGACCTGTCCATCACGGAGACATTTGCTCTTTAGTGCTGCAGGTGGCAGAGTTACTAAGAAAATCAACCTAATTCAGCCCGGTCTTTGGAATGGCTTCTTTTTCTTGATGGCTTGCTGAACACTGCTCATCTATGTCAAGCCATGATCGCTGCTGCAGTGCTCAGGGATCCTGACTGGGAACCAAAAGATCACTGCGGAAAAGAGCATTGTGAAGGAGGTGTTATGCTCAGCATCTCTCAGCGTGCCCAAATATGAGCTAGAATACAAAATCGGGACACAACTGAAAGGGACATTTCAGCTTTGGAGAAAACAGTAGCAATAAAGACACAGCTGTTACTAGCTCTAACCTATTATCCTTACTTCTTAACACCTACATCTACTAACAGACTTTTTGCTGGTGCACTCTTCCCGTAAGTTTAAAAATTGCTCACAAATTTAATTCTCTTTGTCTTGCAAGTCACTGAAATTATCTTTGCTTCTCAACAGCTACATCTACTAAGAGACTTTTTGCTGGTGCACTCTTCCCATAAGTTTAAAAAATTATGTACAGATTTAATTATTTTAATCTTGCGTTTCACTGAAATTCATAGAATCATAGAATAGTTTAGGTTGGAAGGGAGATCAAAGCTCAGCCAGTTCCAACCCCCCTGTGCCATAGGCAGAGACACCTCCCACTAGAACAGGTCAAATATCCCTTAATAAACCCTCTCTAAACCTGCACACTCATAACTCTTTATGCCTTTAGCACACTGAGTTATCCTTACTTCTCAACAGCTACATCTAATAAGAGACTTTTTGCTGGTGCACACTTCCTGTAAGTTTAAAAATTATTTACAGATTTAATTCTCTTTTTCTTGCAATTCACTGAAATTATCCTTACTTCTCAACAGCTACATCTCCTAAGAGACTTTTTGCTGGTGCACTCTTCCTGTAAGTTAAAAAAAATATTTACAGATTTAATTCTCTTAATCTTGCAATTCACTGAAATTATCCTTACTTTTCAACAGCTACATCTCCTAAGACACTTTTTGCTGGTGCTCTCTTCCTGTAAGTTAAAAAAAATTATTTAGAGGTTTAATTCTTTTTGTCTTGCATTTCAGTGAAATTTAAGTCAGGCTTACTACATTTAAGCAGTCTGCAGGCCCTTGAGCAGAGTTCCTGTGAAAATCAGAAAGCAAGGTTGTGAGTTCAGCACTGCAGGAGCTGCAGTTCTCAGTTATCCATTGCTGCTAAAAATGTGCACTTGAGGAGCTCACATATTTCAGAAAAGAAAAAAAAAAAAGCCAAATATCATTTTAACTGACCATAAGACAGGAAAAAGAGAAGTAATATATTCCCTTAAGTCCTCTCTTAGAAGTAGCTCCAAAAGGCAGCAGAGACACCTGGCAGGTCTTTTATGTTCTTCTGCTACTTATTGCTATTAGTCTCCCTTCTCAATCCTCACGCCTAAAAAGACCTACTCACACCAGGAGCAGGGGGGGACAGAATATATAATGTACACGCTGGAGCAGGAAGCCAGGACAGAAGTTGTGTAGGCTGCTGAAGCCTTATTATTTTAGATCAATGGCTTAGAGTTCAGATGTCTTCAGGGACTCCCAAAGGGGCTCAGGCACCACTCTCCAAGTTGTCAGTGTAGTGTGGCCTTAGTGGATCTGGCCATGAACAGGGGAAGCCACTGAGGCATTGATGGCAAAACTATCAGAGCTGATACAGTAACCACAGCTGCTTACCTCTAAACCACAGGAGTTTCTGGGACTGATAATTTGGTTGAAAACAATCAAGAAATTTTAAAAGAGGCAATTTGTTTGGTTTATTTTTTTTCCTTGACTAATTTTGAGTGTGACATTAACACACACACACAGACAGACAAAGCCATTTTGAATCTAAATTAATTTAGTGCTTTTTGGTTTTTTTTTTTTCTCCATGAAGCAGCCATGCAAAGAGGAACTTTTTTAGTGGTCCAGGCTAGATGACAATTGGAGTAAACCTGAAACACACAGAGAGGCGTAAGCAGTCTGGTTGTAGCCAGATAACTGCAGCTGAGTTTGTTGTCGTGCTTACTACTGCAACACTCAAGGGAAAATCCAGAAGATTGTTATTCCAATGAAGTGTCTGTCTTGAAGAACTCATCATACAAATAGACCTCAAAGAAGCAGACATTAAATATGAGTCAAGAGATAAGTTGAAGAGGTCTATTTTTTTCTTATGTACAATGCACTTGACATTAGAATCATAGAATAGAATCATAGAATCAGCCAGGTTGGAAGAGACCTCCAAGCTCATCCAGCCCAACCTAGCACCCAGCCCTAGCCAATCAACCAGACCATGGCACTAAGTGCCCCATCCAGATTTTGCATCAACACCTCCAGGGATGGGGACTCCACCACCTGCCTGGGCAGCCCATCCCAGTATCAATCACTCTTTCCATGAAGAACTTCCTAACATCCAGCTTGGACCTCCCCTGGCAGAGCCTGAGGCTGTGTCCTCTTGTTCTGTCACTGGGTGCCTGGAAGCAGAGCCCAACCCTACCTGGCTACAGCCTCCCTTCAGGTAGTTGTAGAGAGCAATGAAGTCACCTCTGAGCCTCCTCTTCTCCATGCTGCACACCCCCAGCTACTTCAGCCTCTCCTCATAGGGCTGTGCTCCAGCCCACCTGCACTCTAAAAATGAAGCTTTACACTTTGTTAAGAGAAATGACTTTGTGTTTAGAATCCTGGAATCATAGAATCATGGACTCATAGAATCAGTCAGGCTTGGAAGGGACCACAAGGATCATCTAGTTCCAACCCCTCCTGCCATGGACGTGGACACCATCTTATATCTTTCTCACTTATCTCTTTCTAAGAAACTACAATTTGCAGAGTTTTGCTCTAGGTATTGAATTCTGTTTGTGGAGTTTTTGTAGATCTGAAATGAAAATAGATTAGAATCATCATAGAATTGTCAGGGCTCAGAGGGGCCTCAAGGATCATCTAGCTCCAACCTCCCTGCCATGGGCAGGGACACCTCTCACTAGATCAGGTTGCTCAGAGCCTGGCGTAAAGTGGCACTGATTGAGTGTTACAGTTGCTGGAATACACTGAAATATAAATGTGCAGAAACCTTGGAAATGATTCAGCTTGGTCATAGTGAGATGCACAGGACTGGTAAGGAGTGGGTTAAAAAAAAATAAAAGGCAGAGATGTAGGTAACAGGAAACCTGCTGCTATCACAGGTGATAATGAAAATTCTTTAGACCTCTGCAGGTGTAATTCAGTCAATTAGAGCACAAATTGAACAATTTCCTAATTGTTAAAGCAAATAAGGAATATTATGTGGGTCCTCTGAGCCGTCATTTGAAGAAAGAAACATGTAATTATCAGCTCATCAACCTAAGGGCAATTTACCAAGTCTAAAATAAACAGATTGTAATTCTCTCCATTCTAGTAGTGGCCAAGTCATAAATAACCTCTTTTGTGTAATGGACAGCCATTTGTAAATGACAGTCCTGGACAACTCTGGGATTCCCTTTCCTTATTCAAATGTAGACAAAAACAAATTGCTTGGAATCTAAACGCAGAGATTAAAATAATAGCGTGAGAAGAGCTTTTCTTTTCAACTCCAGACCTTAAGCACAGGTAAACAAACATCTTCTGAAAACTTGGTCTGCTATACATCAGGTCTAAAGAGTATTGCCAGATGTATTTTTGTTTTCTAAAGGTATCTTCTGGATTTTATTTTTTTCCCCCCCTTTATTTAATGTTTTCTTGAAATAGGGGAAGTGGAAGAGTTTCTCTCATTTAAAACTGCTCTGTTTGGTCTCTAGGGCCACTGGTATAACCACATATCTGTAAGTATATTGGTTATATTTGACAGTGAATGATGAAGTCAAATAGAGTTGGTGGCACATCACAAGTGGTGTTCCCCGGGGCTCAGCACTGGGGCTAGGTCTCTTTAGCATCTTTATCGATTATCTGGATGAGGGGCTGGAGGCACCTTCACTAAATTTATAGATGACACTATGTTGGGAAAGAGGCTCTACAGTGACCTGATAGGCTGGATTGATGGGCCAGGGCCAATTGTGTGACATTCAGGTGAGCCAAGTGCCATGTCCTGCATCTGGGATGCAAAGATCCCCTCTAATGATACAGGCTTTGGGAAGAGTGGCTGGGAAAGCTGGCAGCAGAGAAAGACCTGGGGGTGTTGACTGATAGGTGCCTAAATGTGAGCCAGAGTGTGCCCAGGAGGTCAAGAAGGAATAATGTGGCCAGCAGGATTAGGGAAGTGCTTGTGCCCCTGTCCTCAGCACTGGTGAGGCCATGCCTTGGGTACTGGGTCCATGGAAAAAAGGCTGATGCAAAACCTTCTTGCTCTCTGCAACTCCTTGGAAGGAGGTTGTAGTGAGGTGGGGGTTGGTCTCTCTAGTAATAAATGATAGAACAAGAGGAAATGGCCTCAAGTTGTACCAGGGGAGGTTTAGATTGGATATTAGAAGAAACTTCTTGAGTGAAAAGGGTTCTCCAACACTGGAAGAGGCTGTTCGGGGGAGTGTTCAAATCACTGTCCCTGGGGGTGTTTGAAAGAGGCAGAAATGTGGTGCTAAGCAACATCTTTATCACCAGACTTGGTAGAACTCGATTGGACGTGGTGATCTTAAAAGTCCTTTCCAACCAAAAGAATTCTGTGATGTTATGAATTCCAGTAAAAAGAGGTGCATTCTGTCACATCCCACTGTAAAGGTTTTCCACATACTTCAAATCAAGCCAGAAGTACAACAAAGCCTAATTTTCCTGGAATTCCTCCTTAATTTTCTCTGGAACTCTCACACTCCCAAGTCTCCAAGTATTTTGCCATTTAACAGAGAGAGGAAGTGAGGATGGGCTTTGGAGGTATCAAAATGCAGGCACCTACAAGTCAAGAAATACTCCAAGCTCCTGGTATTGTCAGAGGAGCTGCAGTCATTAGAGTCACTGGGCTGGTAGAGTAATTTAGATCATCCTGAAACAGAGACCTACATTGGCTCGGACTTGAACCCTCTTGTGCAGACCCCACTCTGTTATGTTAATGAAAGTTATGAAAGCTGCTGCCTGAATCTTCAGCACAATTGGATCTCGAAGGGCAAAGTGACCAAACCCCTCCCGTACCCTAGAATGGTTCTGGTGCTGCGTATATCGGAGATGAGTTTTTAAACTCCTCGGGTTCTATTACAGATACTGAAACGGCAGGCTCAAAGCAGCGAATGAAAGCCCAGGTTAGCAGAATGGCGCACAGCTTCATTTACACTTCAATTCTCCTAAAGATATTTTAACTACCTACTCACATTAAGTAACTTAATTGCGATTCCCAATCTACCTCATTGGCAATTCATTTGAAATGCAAGTAGGTAGTGCGGTGGCTTTACTATTCACCAGGAAACAAGGAAGCATTAATCTTGCTTTATTTGTACCTGTGAGATCTCATGCCAACATTTTCCAGTGTAAAAAAAAAAAACTGGTGGCATGTAAATGAAGCTGGGTAGAAGCAGAAAGGCACCTTTTGATGGAGATGTGACGTTTCCCATGCGTGCTGGTCCCCAGGCACTTTGTGTTAGAGCTTTGTCTCAGCGTAGAGCAGTGAGTAACTTTATTTCGAAATAGATGAACATATGCTCAGAAATACAGAATGTTAGGATGTCCATTTCGAGTGCCTGTATGCTGAAAAAGTTGTGCTGTCAGGTTTACTGCCCTTCTGCCACAGGTTCTTAAGCCGAACCTGTGAAGATTGCTTTAACAGAGGAAGGAAGGAGGGGAAGAGGGAGGAATTTACAGTCATTAAAGTTCTTTGCTTCTTTTAAAAGCAAAAAGTTGCATCTTTTTATTTCTTGAGCACCCTGAAAACAGGAGTTTTTGGTTTTGTTTTTTTGTTTTTTTGTTTTTTCATTCAGTGCATGCATCCTCCCCATCTCTGATACGGGGAGTGACACTACCCACTTCAATGAGCGCTATAAATGGAAGCTGCTTCCCGAAAAGAAACCGCACCAGGGGACTTCGTGCCCTAAATCTTGAACAAAAAGAAGCGAAACAAATGCTTTCTACCCTGAAAATGCTGCTTCTTAGAGTAATTTCTCAGCACGTGATTACAAATATAATTTATTTTCCAAGGGATCACAGCGGAAATCAAAGGACTGATTAAACCATATTGTTTGTTACATGAAAATCCTATCAAGGGAAAATCAGATGCTGAAGACAAGAAGCAGTTTTGGGTCACACTGCTTGTTTTCAGATACTTTTTCTTCCCGGTTTCAAAGGAGATTTGAATTGCTTACTCAAACCTCTTACTCAATAAGCTGCAATTTTGATTTTCAATGTAAGAAAGCAGATTGCCTTAAAGAAGACTTTCTGGAAGTCAGAAGCAAGCAGGGAGCACCCACAGGCAAGAGGTCTGTAGAATCTCTTAAAGGTAGCTGGAGGCTAGAGCTGAAGCTCTGGATTCTGATAACCAGCAGCTCTAGTCTGACTAATAAATGCTTAGGGGATAGACTCCACAAAAACTACCAAACCGAAGGCTGGGGAAAAAAGAAATGAAATGATTGTATATTGTTCTTAACCTTAATTCCTTGTAATAAGATTGCTTGAAAGACTCAAATGTATAACAGCATTGGAGAAAGGGTTTGTCAGCTCGCAGAGGCACACTATTTTTTTTGTACTTTGTGGTGGGCATGTTTGAAAGCGTTGGCACATTTCAAAAGGGAATTTCACTTCACTTAGAACCAATACCCACTGCAGGTAGAACTGCGATGCCAGTGAGCTGGATCATCACTGGCTTCTTAATGCCTTCTTCAAACGGTGCTGCCCTTTGAAGTCCTCTTTAGGTTGTTCCAATGAACTAAGTAAAATGACAAAAGGAAATTGCTTGAAGACCATGAAATGATTTCTTCTTCTACGGAAAGTAATAGGTTTATTTGTGGTCGAAAACTGTTAATGATCATGTTTTAGAGTGGGTGAACTGCAACTACCTCCCTAAGAAAAGTCATAGAGGAAAAGGGAAGTAGGAATGAACATCTGGTTAACACCTTTTGATGATTTCAATCTAGAATTAAGATAATGTAAAGCCAAACTTAAAACTTCATATTAACTTAGGCTGGATTTGTCATGCTCTTATACTATCACAGGCTCACAGGATGTCAGGGGTTGGAAGGGACCCAAGGAAATCGTCAAATCCAACCCCTCTGCCACAGCAGGACCAGACAATATAGCTCAGGGCACAAAGCAACACATCCAGACAGGCCTGGAAAGGCTCTAGAGAAGAAGACTCCACAACCTCTCTGGGCAGCCTGTGCCACTGCTCTGGGACCCTTCCAGTCAAGACATTTCTCCCTTGTGTTGAGCTGGAGCCTCCTGTGCTTCAACTTACTCCCATTACTCCTTGTCCTATCCCAGGGAACAAGTGAGAAGAGCCTGTGTGTGTTCCNTTTACTGCTTTATCAGGTGAATTGCTTCCTCTTGAAACCTGCTCATTGCCGAGCAGATGTTAAATCTGTGATACTGTTTAAAAAAGAAACAAGACAACAACAACAATCAAAAAAAAAAAAAAGAAAAGAAAAAGTAGAGAATGGCTGCTTTGCTTTTTTGCACAATATTAAATTAATTTTACAAGGTAAAGTCTAGAAGACTGACATTTGGTGTCAACACTGTGTAAACAGTGGCTGCCCTGCAATTGCTAATCTACTTCCTTCATTACTGCTGATGCCTTGGAACCCGCAGCACAGCAGAGCTGACAGGAAAACAACCCATTTCCTCCAACCTTTCCTGCTGAATAATTGCTTCCCCTGTTTATCTGATATCTGCTTCCTTTGGGCAATTTCCATATGTTTTTCCTGTGCACTGGAGTTTTTCTTTTCAGGCTTCCAAGAATCGCCAAGTTTTGCTGAGCGCCTCCTCAGACTAAGGAGAAGTTGAAGAGATAAACAAGAGGCAAGAAAGAGAACACAGAAAAATATTTTTTTCTTTTCAAGATTTTGAAGCCCCTTTTTACTGATAGGTCATAAAAATGACATTGCACTCAGGTTTACAGGGGTATCAACCATGCCTATTAATTACTGCTGTTATGAAAAGGATAGAATCACAGAATGGTTTAGGTTGGAAGGGAACTCAAAGCTCAGCCAGTCCCGCCCCCTGCCACAGGCAGGGACACCTCCCACTAGAACAGGTCACTCAAGGCCTCACCCAACCTGGCCTTGAACACCTCCAGGGAGTTAGCAGCCACAACCTCCCTGGGCAACCTGTGCCAGTGTCTCACCACCCTCACTGCAAACAACTTCCTCCTAACATCCAGTTTCAATCTCCCCTCTGCCAGTTCAAACCCATTACTCCTCATCCTGTTATAACAAGACCTTCTCAACAGTCCCTTCCCAGCCCTCCTGTAGGCTGCTTTCAGATCCTGGAAGGCCACTCCAAGGTCTCCTGGCAGCCTTCTCTTCTCCAGGCTGCAGAGCCCCAACTCTCTCAGCCTGTCCTCAGAGCAGAGCTGCTGCAGCCCTCAGCATCTTGGTGGTCTCCTCTGGGCTGGCTCCAACAGTTCCATGTCCTGCTTGTGTTGGGGCACCAGAGCTGCACACAGTGTTGCAGCTGGGGTCTGAGGAGAGCAGAGATTGAGTGAGGCAGTATTGGCTTGAAAGAAAATTGAACCTCCTGCCTAATTTTAGTTTTGTAAGAAGAAACAAATGGATTCAAATATTTTAAGCATCTGTACTTGAACAATGAATGAATCTCTTTAAGGACTGGAGGTTTTTTCAGCTGTTCCTCAGAGTGGCATTTCTCCCCATGGTTTCACTTAGCAAACCTGTATCTTTAAACACAAATCCCCAGGACAAATGCAAGAATGGCTGGATCTGATATGAGCTTAAAAGTGCACATATCTGTCATCTGGGCTGCAGCCTAAATAAACAATACAAATTGTGCAGTGGAGCACAAGATTAATTTCTGAGTTTCAAGGTTTGGCTTTGGTAAAATACCTCCGTGTGACAAAAAAAAAAAAAAAAAGAGGCAAAAAATCAAACAGGATTTAAAAAA
>VWZI01021156.1:2019904-2031736 GCA_013396835.1 Psilopogon haemacephalus | reverse complement strand
CAGCCTGGTTTTTTTTTTTTTTATTGTAATTCCAAATATATCCAGATCTACTTTCTGAAGTCTTTTATGTGTATTCTCTTCCTTTAGACTTTTTAATGGATTATGTGAATTTCTTAATGAGGGAAGAAAAATTAAATTAAAATCTATTATCCAAACTACACACACACAACTAAAACACAAAACTTATAATTTAGAGGAAAAAAAAAAAAAAAAAAAGAAAATCTTTCTAGTCCCAGATGGAACTGCAGAAAGCAAAATCTAATGTTGTTTTTCCCTCTTGTGTTAGCTTTAAAATAAAAAAAAATTAGAGGGAATGGTCTTAAGCTGTACCAGGGTAGGTTTAGGCTGGACTTTAGGAAAAAAAAAAAAAATTCACTGCAAAAGTGGTCAAGGTTTAGAACACCCTGCCCAGGGAGGTGGTTGTGTCACCATTCTCAGAGGCATGCAAAGGTGATTTAGAAGTGGTGGTTAGAGATATGCTTTTGTGGTGAGCTCAGTAGAGCAGGGCTGATGGTTGGACCTGAAGACCTCAAGGGTCTCTTCCAAGCTGAATGATTCTGTGTTTCCATGTTTCTGTGCTCCTGCAAGCCATAGATTACATGAGATGATTCCTGTCAGGAGCAAATGTTACAGAATGAAACCATTTAGCCATATTAGACAGGGCCTTTGGATGCACACCACAGATATATCAGCATTAGCTAATTCACTGGTGATATCTGGTAACAAAACGAGTGAAAGATATTTCTTCTTATATTTTTAGTCAGTCAGGAATTTATTGTTTTGATTTACCTTTGTCTCTTTTGGAAAGAGGAAGAGATAAGGCCAGGGTCTCTCTGGGGGCAGCCTGTTTATTCCAGCAGACATTGGATTTAAATCAATGTGCTNTGAATTACTATACAACTTTGGGATTTGAATTGGATTCACCTTTCTCAGGCCATGCCTTCCCCAGCTGGCCACTGGCAGATTCAAGCTTTTAGTAGAATTAGTTCAATCACAGGGTGAGTTAAGGCAGCTGGATAGGCTCCAAACTGGAGCTACCACACCCATCTCTCTCAAAGAATGGGCAGAGGACTGTGCTCTGCCTCTGTGTCACATTGCTTTGAGCCTCCAACATGAGCTTGTCTCTGGCTTCACACCCTAATTCATAGTGTGAAATGAGAAGTGGAAAACTCTAAACAGGCTACAAAGCCATAAAAGTATTTTGGTGATGCTCCAGTGGAGCAGTTCCCACTCTTTGTTTTAGATTAATTGGATGCACAAACTTTGGCCAGTGCATTGGTAAGTGCATTGCACAACCAGAACCTAGCCCTGTGCATAGTTTTCACAACCTACAAGTGTTGTGAACAGAGGGACAGAACAGGTTTATTGCAAGCAGAGGGTAAGGGTATATAGTTTGCTTTAAAGCTACATAAAAAAAATCAGTGCATGTTAATGTTCAAGTGGCTAGGACTAGATCCAAAACAGTGGGACTGTGCAACTGGACAGCTGTGGCAGTGACTGGAGAGCAGCCCCACAGTGGACTGATCGTTACACTGCCAGGAGCTTTAGAGTCAGCACAGTCAGTCAGAAGCAATAAACAGAACTAAAATGAGAAGCATAATCAGCTGAGGAAGAGGAGGAAAATGAGAATCACTGAGTCTTAGACATGGACCGTTGGCTCTTGTGCTTATATTAGGGTCTTTNTTTGGTTTTTTTTTTTTTTTAATGTGCATGAAACCAGGTCATGGAAATACAGCAAGGAAGAAGGCAGAAAGGGCAGAACAGTCAATCTGACCTCCACTGAAACTAGGTCATGGAAATACAGCAAGGAAGAGGGAGAAAGGGCAAAAGGGTCAACCTGACCACCACTGAAACTAGATCATGGAAGTACAGCAAGGAAGAAAGGAGAAAGGACAAAACAGTCAACCTGACCTCTACTGAAACTAGATCATGGAAGTACAGCAAAGAAGAAAGGAGAATGGGCAAAACAGTTCACCTGACCTCTACTGAAGCTGTAAGCTTCCCACCAGTTTGTGAATGGGGACAGGGAATGTACTGACTGCATCTACTGTCTCTGGTCAATGCAAGGTGCAACACTGATGTCCCCTCCATATTTGCCCAGGTCTCCAGGAAATTAGCTCATTAACTTCCCACAAGGAGTGCAATGTTCTCTTGAAAAAAGAAAAACAGCTACACTCCTAAGTAGAAGTTATTTGAGGTTTAATTGAGCTTTGTAAAGTTCTCTGGAGTCTTTGAACTGCAAAAGCACAGCTGACACTGGAAAGCTCCAGTTGGGCTCTTCCTCAGGGCTGTGCAAACAGCAACACTTGCTGTGGTTTGCGGAGAGCATCGAGCTTGTCACTCAAATGGCCTGCAACTAGGAACTTGCTGCAGCTGCAGAACTGAGACCACAGCTCTGCCGGAGGCTTATCGTTGCCTTCCCTCCCCCCTTCTCTTCCACGAGTGGCTTGGGCTGCAATCTGAGACAAATAGTTGCAGTGTGTCTGCTGGCTGGATGCGAGGAGGTGAGCTGGGGAATGGTGGCTGCCAGGTTGCAGATTGATGGTGTGTCGAAACCCCAGAGCAAGATCCGCTGGCAGCAAAGCGATCCTCCGTGGGGAATCCAGCATAATACGCTTTCCAGATTGCTGGGCCAGCTTCCAGCTACTCACTCCTGTGTAAGCAACAGCTATCCCTCACCAGGGAGGAGAAGGGCCTTTGCACTTGCTGCTGATGACTGCCCTAATAAATGTGTTTAACATATGTATGTTTATAAAGCAGCCATAGGGAAGCAATTTGACTACCTCCTTCCCCATATATCTTCTTCCTGCCTGCCTGAGGGCTGGCACAGTGCCAGCTTGAAGACAATGTGGCCTCAAGTTGACAGCCATCTACTAGTGCATATGGTCAGACAGAACACTGTTCCTTTGAGATTACCCCTCCTATGCTAGCCAGGCTGCCAAAGGAAATGACAATGCTCTTTCCGTTTTCTGATGCAGATGATCAACATCATGATACTCATCTTATCTCTGGTCCTTGGGATTGTCTCATTCTCCAAGGGCAGCTGAGCTCTGCTGTCCACCAAATACCTGAATCTGTTCCTCAGATCCAGCTTTCACACTCAACATCCTGCAAGCCTCAGTTTGCATTTGCACTCCTCAGGGCAAGTGTGCCTAGGTAAAGCTCTCTGCAGTGCAATCTAAGCTTCTTTGTGTCTCTTAAGCTCCTTTTACCAAAGATCTTTCTCACTGCCTCCAAAAACCGTAGTAATTTCACCAAGTTATGACAACTGTCTGCCCTGGGTATTGCCCTCTGAAGAAAAAAGACACATAATTAAAAAAATAATAAAAGTCATACACCAGTGGAAAGTAAATTAGTTGCAGATGATGTTTCTGTGTAGGAATATATAGGGTGTCCTGGGTAAAAAATTTAACTATGCTCTAACTATAGTGACTAAAATGTTCAGCCTATGCTCAAGTCATCAGACAGATAGAGACATCTGCAAAGGCTGAATTAAATCTCCTTAGAGAGATGTCTGAAATAGGTAGGATGAGCCATACTCTGGGAGGAAAACTTTTTTTTTTTTCCCATGGACAATACAGGCAACCTGAGCAACGAACAGTGACGCTCTGTATTTTAGGCAGACAATTTGATGGAGACCAGTTCAACCCTAGAGCTGTACTATGTTTATAAGAGTGGCCTAAATTTAGCAGGTCTCAGCAAATCTGACTTACAAAGAATATTTCTGTTCCTTACCCGAGGAGCAAGTAGCTCCAGGATTGAGTAATGAGGTTGTGTTGTAAGAAGGCAGCCTAAGATCAACCTACTTCTTTAGAGAATTACTTGCCTGAGCCTCCTTGTTGTTCTTACATGAGTTTATCATATCCCAGTACTGATGGCATTGTGTTGGAAAACAGGCCTACCAAATATATCACCAGGTTATGTGACTGGAAAATAAAGTACCAAAAGTGAAGCTGGAAACTTGATCTTGGATCATCTTCTGTGCAGACTGTGATAATTGTAGACTGGCTTGGCTGCGAAAAAGTGACAAAACCCCACGTCTGGCTCATGGCAATATTCAGCTCTAAGGAAAGAGACAAAACTTTTCCCACTGAAGACTGCAAAGATACTTCTCAAAGCCAGGATGCAAGTGCCATGCCATGTGGGAGTCAAATAATGCCACAAATCATAAGAAAGTCTACTAGTATGAGATAACTTTTTTTTTCCCCCATCTCAGATCCATGAGCTAAACCCTGAGCCTATTTCTTGTGTAGCTGTTGTGGTCATCTTTAAACCAAATGTGCTGTAGGTGAATTACTATTTCTTACAGTTCTTGGAAAGGAAGGGACATCTGCATCTTGTCTTTCATAGAATCATAGAATGGTTTAGGTTGGAAGGGACCTCAAAGCTTAGCCAGTTCCAGCACCTAACATAGACAGGGACACCTCCCAGTAGAATGGGTTACTCAAGGCCTCATCCAACCTGGTCCTAAACACCTCCAGGGAGGTTGTAGAGCAGAGAATGTGATCAAAGATCACAAACCCATTCTTCCTCATCCTGTCATTACAAGCCCTTGTCAATAGTCCCTCTCCAGCCCTCCTGTAGCCCCCTTCAGATCCTGGAAGGCCACTCCAAGGTGTCCTGGCAGCCTTCTCTTCTCCAGGCTGCACAGCCCCAACTCTCTCAGCCTGTCCTCAGAGCAGAGCTGCTGCAGCCCTCTGAGAATCCAGTTCCACATTCCAAGGATATGGAGTGATACTCACTGTCCACAAATAGGTACTCAGCCTGCAGCCCCAGAGGGAGAGGACAATTTGCTTTGTGATGTGTCTGACCAGCTTGAACCTGTCCAAGGAACATTTATCCTGCTTTTCTGACCTCTGGTTCTCTGTTTTCACCACCTCTGGCATTCACCACCTGTGATAAGGGAGATCCACTTTGGTTGTTTTCACTTTTTTTTTTTTTTTTTTTTAATGTGAGTATTCAAGTTACAATTCAGTTTATATCCTCCCTCTTCAACATATGTGGGAGTGAAGGAGTTCCTACCGCACGATGGATTGACATTTGGGGATAGTTAGGAAAACAACTGTCAATGGAGTGAAAAAGCTATTATAGATTAGACACTCAGTTCAATTCAGTTGTTCAAATGCCTACAGAGAACAAAGGCATGTAAAGGCAAACAAAAGATATTTGACTATTGGCTACCTCTTTCCATAATCCCTCTGTGCTACAGACTGGAACAGGTCCTATCACTTTCCATGCTATGTGGCAAATGGTGTGGAGGTGTTAACAGGAAGAAAAAGCTGTGGAGAAGTTAAGAACACCCACATAGAAATTAATTAAAATATTCTCCTTGCTATTATTTTTGAGAGAGAGAAAGGGGGGAAAAAAGCACTTTCATAAATGAGTGGGCCCACAAATAAATACTGAGATGCCTTAGCAAAAGCTGCTAGGCACTTCCTTTGCTTTTCAGAAAATTATGGAGATACTGTCAGACTTTTTTTTGGATAATTCTATATACATCCCTAATTGAAGCAATATTCAACAGGGTTTTGAGCAGAACTATGTTACGTTGAAGCAGCTTAATCACCATGAAACAGAGGGTGAGCTTTAAGGTTATGAATGCAATTTCTCCACACTTAATGTAATTTTTTTTCTTCTTTTTTTTTTTTTTTTTTTTCCCTCTCCTGGACCAATATATTTTATGTCAGCAGCAAAAATAATGGAACACTTCTGTAAAACTCGCAAGGCATGGATTATTAAGATATTTAGTTATATAAATACCTTACCTAATTTTCTGAATTCACCCAGAAGCCTTGACATCTCTTGCATCAACTGTTTAATAATTGCTTCCACTGTCTTACTTTTATTAACACTGGGCTGAACTGCATGAGCAGTGATTTATATGTCCTGTGCAAGCCAAAGTCATAAGCTCACAAAGAAAACCACATTCTTGTCGTTTAGTCAGTGCCCTGAATATTTACTAATAATTATGGTGAGATATATATATATATATATATACACACACACACACACATATAATGATGATAAATGAAATTTGTCAGAACTGTTAAAAAAAAAAGCCGAACTGGTAATGAAGGAAAATGTTTTCTTTTAGAGCAAAACTGACAGACAGAAATGTGAGCAGAGACTTGACCAACTTGCAAAAAAAAAAAACCAAAAAAACCCCAAAACCCAAATAATGAAGAAATTAATCATGCACCTTAAATGAAAGGCTTTTTCTGTTGGGTAGCTCATTCTTAAGTAGTCTTTATGGAGCAGTCATACGATTTCTACTGGATTTTTCCCAGTGTGTTTGCACCTAACCTTCACTAATTTTTGGAGATGCCTTCTTTTGGCAAGTATTCCTAAAAGCCCCTTCAGACAAAGCACGATCCAGCAGGCCTAAAAGCATCAAGCTACCTTATTAGCAGTATCCTGAATGTGAAGAGTATCACATCCATGGGTGCTCAGTCACAAGGAAATAATTGTTGTTTAGCCTGCAGAGGAGGAGGCTCAGGGCAGAGCTCATTACTCTCTGCAACAACCTGAATGGAGGTTGTAGCCAGGTGGGGTTGGGCTCTTCTCCCAGGCATCCAGCAACAGAACGAGGGGAGACAGCCTCAAGCTGTGCCAGGGAAGGTCTAGGCTGGATGTTAGGAAGAAGCTGTTGACAGAGAGAGTGATTGGCATTGGAATGGGCTGCCCAGGGAGGTGGTGGAGTCCTCATCCCTGGAAGTGTTGAAGAAAAGCCTGGATGGGGCACTGAGTGCCATGGTCTGGTTGATTGGCTAGGACTGGTGATAGGTTGGACTGGATGAGCTTGGAGCTCTCTTCCAACCTGGCTGATTCTATGATTCTATGAATTATAAATGACCAATAACACTTTGTATCTCCTCTGACATTGCCCACAGGTAAGAGAGCAATGAGTAAGTGATACTGAGCATATTTCGGGACTGACTACAATTTAATTTTCATGTACCTGTAGCCAGAGCCCTCCAGCAGTGATGCAGAGCTGACTTGATGCTTGCAACTAAGCCCTGTCCTGAATGAGACTATTTTTAAGTGGTGAAGTAACTAATAAAACGAAGAAATCCAAGAACCCTCTTTGTAGCCATTCGTAGCCAATCTCTCTGTAAGTAGAGTTTGGTGCCTATTGTACGTAAAATGACACCAGGCAGCTCTTGCACAAGTAGAAATCTTTCACATCTGGGAAAACATTTGGCAGTGACCAGCTTTTTCTGCTATTTTTTTCCTTTAAGAATGTGAAAGATATTTTCCATCTTTGTCCCAGCCCTCTATATTATTTCTGCTGGGCTTGTTACCGTAACGCTGAGCTGCATATTTGCTGTAGAAAGATTCTTGACCTTGGGATAACACCCAGAGGTCTAATATAGCAATGTCCTCTGACTGACTTCTGAGGTAACAAAGTGGAAAAGCTTGTGTAACTTGAAGGCACTCAAGTCATATGATTCTGTAGTGTCTTAATGCCAAACTCTTTCTTTTTAAAAAAAACCCCAAATCTTCTGGAAACATGAAGATTCTCTGCTTTCTTGGCTCACCATTGCAGCCTGTGGTTATTTTAAAAGGCTTATTATTATCATAGAATCATAGAATGGTCTGGGTTGGAAGGGACTTCTGAAGGTCATCTAGTCCAGCCCCCTCTGAAGTAAACTGGGGCATCCTCTGCCAGATCAGGGTGCCCAGAGCCCTGTCTTTTCCAGGCTGAAGAGCTCCAGGTCTTGCTGGGTGGGAAATGGCTGAGAGCAGCCCTGAGGAATAGGACCTGGGGGTCTGGTGTGGTGCAAAGCTCAAGATGAGGCTGCAGTGTGAGTGCAGCCCAGACAGCAACTGTGTGCTGGGCTGCAGCAAGAGCAGCTGTGGGCAGCAGGGCAAGGGAGGGGATTGTGCCCCTTGGCTCTGCTCTCCTCACACCCCACCTGCAGCACTGTCTGCAGCTCTGCAGCCCCCAGCACAAGCAGCACATGCAAGTGTTGGAGCCTGTGCAGAGGAGGCCACCAAGATGCTGAGAGGGCTGCAACCCAGGAGGTGTTTAGGACCAGGTTGGATGAGGCCTTGAGCAACCTGGTCTAGTGGGAGGTGTCCCTGCCTATGGTACAGGGGGGTTGGAACTGGATGATCTTTGAGGTCCTTTCCAACCTAAACCATTCTATGATCTTTCTGGCCTTCTGTTGGACTCACTGTAGTAGTTCCCTGTCCCTCTTGAACTGTGAAGCCTAGAACAGAGGTAATGCCAAGTGTGTCATCAGCATGAGTGACAGGCTTAAACCCAGAAAATTTCTGATGGCTTCTCTATATGCCCTTCAGAAGCATCACTTCTGAATTATCTGTGCATCTTGTACAAAGTATTTTAAAAGATGATTGCGAAATACTGAATTGGCTGGAAGATCAGAGATTGATCAGACCTTTTATAGGTAACAGGAATTATTTCTCTAAATGTTTTCTCTCTAGTTTTATTTGAACTACACCTCAGGCTTGGTGAGACTGGCAGACATTGTCCCCAGATGTAATACAACTGAAAATTTTTTAAAAGGGGGCAATAATCCTGTAACAGGGAAATAATTGTTCCTCTAAGTGCATGCCATGTATGAGATGACTCTGAGGTTCTCTAATTATCTCTCTCCTTCTGCTTGTAATTTTTTTTTTCTTTAAACACCAAATATTTATTTCTCTCTGTTTCTCATCTCCATACTGGGGTGGAGGGGAGGAAATAGAAGAAAAGAGGAAGAAATAGATGAAAAAAGAAGATGTTAATGAATGCTGTAGAAGGATAAACACACCAGCAAGCCCTTGGAGTGTTTCAGAACGCTCACACTTTATTCTGCTATCCTTTTATTTTCTAGGAAAGGCTTTCTCAGTGCCGTAGCTTCCCGCGTGCCTTTTACCGGGCACAGCCTTGGTCTTGTCGCCAACGCGCTAACAAAAGCCACCTCATCACATTTCTCCTTTTCTCCTTTAGCAAGGTCTTAAGTTGAGCTGGATGTGATGTGTGGCAGATGGTGGTACAGCTAACGAATCCCAGGTCAGTGTGGGACCACCCGAGGATTGCCACCAGACAAGGTCAGGGAGCCTGGCCCCGGTTCAGCTAATCGCGGTGTCAGGCTCTGCTGCTGTTTGGCACGGTGGCAGGACTCAGCCTTCAGCTCAGGCACATATGCTGGGAAGAGCTTTCTTCACCTGAGCTCTTTTAATAAGCCTCCATCACTAGGAAATCTCTTGACCACTGGGGACTCGCCTGGCAAGTCTAACAAATTAGGGCTGCCATTACAAGTAAACAGCTATGCCTGCCAGTTATTTCCATCTGCCCAGCACTGCCAGGTTCATTATGAGCATCGGGAGATGGAGTTAAACAGATGGCAGGAAATGTGCTTGGCCCTTGCACTCAGGAGAGGAGGACGAGAGGCTATTGCTTTGCATAACATCCCCTTTCCCTTCATTACTTCACATTAGAATATGTAAATAAAATCATCCCAGGAGGAATTGAGAAGGCACAGAGCATTGTAATATAAGGGTCCTGACTGGAGGGAAAGGAAGGGATGGAGTTTCAGCTGTTTGCAAACCAGAGTGTGTTCCCTCCCAACCAACTCCCTCCCACCCAGGAGATTTCAAGGGCTGCCTGACACACTAAATGAAACTCTTTCTGAGCATGTCTCTGTCATTGTGTCTCCAAAGATTGCAGTAACCTGTCAATCAGGCAGGTTGCAGGAAGGCCTGCAGTGTGCATGAGAGCACCAGGAGTGCACAGCCTTCGACAGCCAGACTCTGCCCTGGCTGTTTTTGGAGTTAACACTGGAAATGCAGCTGGGGAGACATCATTAAACACTGCTTTGCTTAGGAGCAAAGAGCATCATCCAATTTTCATATGGAAATATTATCATCCCTGGATTAAAGTGGGGATGCAGATAAAACCACACGGAACCAAAGTCTCAAAGCAGGGAGCACTTTTGTGCCATGTCCTGCTGCAGACCTCTCAGAGGTTGCTGCATGTTTCACTTTATGCTTCTGACTAAACAGAGACAAAGATGAATTAGGAGCAAAGAGTTGAAATTGCTGGGCATGAGGACTACTCTGGGAGTGATGCTATTTGTTTGGATCAGAACTTTCTGTAGGAGTGGCAGTATTTTTGTGCGTTTATCTTATGCTTAACATACTGGGAGCCTCATCTCAGCTGAAGCCAGCAGCTGCTGCTGTAAAGCAAGGAATAAAAAGAAAGGAGTGAGAGAAGAAGGCTGAAACACAAGGGAGGCAACGTGGTCTGGCTTTGGTGGACTGATTATCAGTCCAAATCTGATGGTCTGACCCACAAAGTTACATCTGCTCCTCGCTTGTTAAAGAAATAGATTATATAACAAAAAAGGCAAGCAGAGAGGCAAGACACAGTGGCAGTAGTCTGTCTAACAAGATTTTTGTCTTCATTGAGACATCTGGAGTTCACATGACAACTGGAAAACTTTCTGTAGGATTTAGCCAGCTAAAAGTGAAATCTGGGCATTTGGTCAGCAGGAAGGCACTGCAGAATCTAATCACACTGGGTCCAGGCTAGGAGGTCCAAGTCATGTTTGGGATTCTGGACAAATGCTGGAGAATGAAGGAGTAGTCTGTGAATATGATGCACTTAAAAAAAATAGTCAGGAGACTATCAGGCAGCAGCTGGCAGCAGGCTTTCTCCAAATGAGAATTATATACCTGAATTAAACACCCAGTAGCAGCAATCTGCTGTCCCCTCTGCTCCAGCTGAGAGCAGATGTTCCGAGGCCAGCAATGAATGTTGCATTTTAAAAGAATTGTGAGAAAGCTCTCACTTTCTGAGCACAAGGGGGGGGAAAAAAATAACACACAAACCTCAGTTTCACACTTGGCAGCTTTCTGGGTCTTGATGGTGAAGTGCTGGATTTTGAGATGGCCAGAGGCCTGGGCTACCAGATGTTCAAGAATCCCAGACAAATGACTGTGGTGTCTGGAAAGAGCATCTCTGCTGCACACCAAGGGGAAGGGCTGCTCTGCTTTGCACAGTTCAGGCTTTGTGATACGGCAGGCTCGTCACGTACAAGGCAGATCTCTCAGCATCTATGAGAGGTCCAAAAAATGAGACACATAAAACCTAATGCCTGTGGACCTGCCAACTTTGACAGGTCTGAGTCTGGAAGCTGCACGTGGAGTGAAAGGGCTGCTCTGTGCTCGCGGTGGCAGACCGAGCTGGAGCCAAGCTTCAATCTCAAACCTTCCATGACTTCTCTTCTAACAAAATTCAGAAAACAGGAGGTTCTCCTCTTGATCATCTTTATCGACTTCTATTAAAAAAAACCCTGCACATCCTGCCCTGAAAACATGGTGCCAGTGCATTTTCCATAAACATCCTTTCACTTCTTCCCCAGCTGCTTCCCTCACTGTCCAGTTTCCTTTTTCTGGGTCAAAGCATTCACTAATTGGAGCATTTAATAGGCTATTGTTTTCTTTTGGATGGCATTTTTTTTCCCCCCCCACAGAATCACAGCAACATGCAGGTTGGCAAAGCCCCTCAGAATCACCAAGTCCAACCTATAACCCTACTCTACAAGGTTCACCTCAAACCATGTCCTTAAACACCACATCCAAACCACCCTTAAATACATCCAGGCTGGGTGACTCCACCACCTCCCTGGGAAGCTCATTTTTTTTCGACACTTTTGTTTGCAAGAGCACCTCTCCTACGAGGAGAGGCTGCTGCTGGGATCTTCTCATAGGTGACTGGAGACAGAACAAGGGGGAATGACCTCAAGCTGAGGCTGGGAAGGTTTAGACTGGGCTTTAGAAAAAAGTTTTTCAGGGAGAGAGTGATCAGGGGCTGGAATGAGC
>VWZI01021156.1:1994732-2005098 GCA_013396835.1 Psilopogon haemacephalus | reverse complement strand
ACATTGTGTTAAAGTAAAATTCACCACCAAAACACTGTGTTAAAATAGAGTGCACTACCAAAACACTGTGTTAAAGTAAAGTTCACCACCAAGACATTGTGTTAAAGTAAAAAGCACCATCAAAACATTGTGTTAAAGTAAGATGCACTCTCAGGACTCTTTTTCTTTCTTTCTTTCTTTCTTTCTTTCTTTCTTTCTTTCTTTCTTTCTTTCTTTCTTTCTTTCTTTCTTTCTTTCTTTCTTTCTTTCTTTCTTTCTTTCTTTCTTTCTTTCTTCCTTTCTTCCTTTCTTCCTTTCTTCCTTTCTTCCTTTCTTCCTTTTTTTTTTTTTTCAATTTTTTTTAGTGTTCTTTACAGTTATCTTTGTGTACTCTGAACCTGGAGTTAATTTGGAGCGACAGAAACCTTTGCACAGCTTTGTGTTACAGCCAGGTATCACTAACATGTGCAAATACTTTCCATCTCCCTCTTTCTACAGAACCAGGAGGTCTTAGTCTATAAATATTTCTTCTTATATAAACTGCCCTTTCTATAAACTTAGTGGCTCTGGAGTATTTACATAGCCCAGCCAGCTTCCTAATATGGTCAACTTTCAGCCAGCCCAGTTACATCATATTTCCTTATTACATCCATATGTCTTCATTGCTGTGTCATACGACCCCTGCAATTGGTGTGGAAAAAGCTGATAGTTCTCTTTCAGCTTGTTTCCACTTCCAGTTTCATCTTTCCATCTCTGAGCCTCGCTCTGAGGGTTTTAAACTTTTACTGCTGTTTTTTTTCCTCGCCGAGAAGTTTGTATCTTTGTCTATCTCCATCATTCCACTGCAGTAATATTTCCACTTGTTTTACAGAGGGCTCTGGCATGCTTCCTTGTGTCCTGCTCAGTGTGGTTCCTCCGCCTGTGCAGCACTGCTTTTGCCAAACTGTCTGCCCCAAATGATGTCAATGCCAGCTCTAGCCCAGCCAAAGAGCCTTTTCTGTCTTGCTGCTCTGCTGTAGATTTGACAGGCTACCCAATGCGTGAATGCACAGCCAGAATCATAGAATCAGTCGGGATTGGAAGGGACCACAAGGATCATCCATTTCCAACCCTTCTTCCATGCACCCTACCCTAGATCAGGCTGCCCACAGCCTCATCAAGCCTGGCTGCAAACACCTCCAGGGATCTGGCCCCCAACCACCTCCCTGGGCAACCCATTCCAGGCTCTCACCACTCATGCTGAAGAACTTCTTCCTCATGTCCAGTCTGAATCTTCCCACCTCCAGCTTTGCTCCATTCCACCTAGTCCTGTCACTACCTGATCGCCTAACAAGTCCCTCTTGAGATACTGGAAGGTCACAAGAAGGTCTCCTGGGACCCTCCTCTTCTCCAAACTGAATAGCCCCAACTATTTCACTCTGTCTTCAGTGCAGAGGTGCTGCAGCCCTCTGAGCATCCTCATGGCCCTTCTCTGGACACGCTTCCAGCATGTCCACATCCCTTTTGTCCCAGGGGCTCCAGAACTGGATGCAGTACTCCAGGTGGAGTTTCACCAGAGCTGAGTAGAGGGGGAGAATTACCTCCCTGGCTCTGCTGGCCACACTGCTCCTGCTGCAGCCCAGGCTCTGGTTGGCTTTCTGGCTGCAAGTGCACACTGCTGCCTCATCTTGAGCTTCTCGTCCACCAGCTCTGTGTGAACTGAAGAAGTTTTGTGCATTTTAAGGAGCCTGGAATATTTCTTGGATGTTTTTTCCACTCTGCACAAGTGTAGCCTTCATGTCAGGTTACAGAATATATGTTTACAAGGAGAAATGAACCTACCTGAATTTGTGTATTAAAACTCTTCTCAGTGTGGATGCTTATAGAAACCCAAAGGTAAGATCTGAAGTATCAGTCTGGACATGTGGGCAATCTGCTCAAAGAATGTTTTAGCAGTAAAGAGGAAAATAAAAGGATTGCACGACCTAAGGAAATTAATTCCAAAGATCAATTAGAAATCCCCAACAACTGTGAAGTTGCACAATAGAGCTACTGCACTGCTGGAATCAATTGGCTTTTATGCATGTGATATGCCAGGCCAAACCTCTCTGGGCAGATGTTAACTGGTCATGTGAAAAAAAAAAAAAAATCAGTAAATTAAGATGTAGAAATTCATAGAAGTTTGCAGATGTAAACTGTGAGTTTAATATTTTTGCTGTCTAAATATCAAAGACATCAGGGAAAAAAAAAAGATAAAAAACAAAAACCAAACCAGAAAGTCACAAACCCTGAATGTTTTCTGGAAGGTCATAGAAAGCAAATGGTCCTTAAAAAAAAAAAAATCAGTGACAAGTCCAGGCACAGCAAACAGAAACCAGTGGGTGCAGAAAGTTTGCCAACATGATAAATGTAAATGTGCAATTCTCTGTTACTTAATGCTGGGTAAAATTTGGAAATGAGTCCTGGAGTAATTGTTAAATGTATTTATTTATTTAAATAATCATGGATTTTCTTGCATACAAGGTGACTTGTGAGCCCAGGCACAGCCTGGCTGACTTCAGTTGCAATCTCTGTCTGCTGGAAATGCTTCAGACTGATGCAATGGGTTGTAGCAGTTCTTCACTGTGACAAGATGATCCAGAATTGACAAGGTTCTGCAGATAGAAATGTCCAGGACATTGATTATCCAGAAGAAACTGGCAAATGAGAGCCTGGGTGTTGTCAGTGTGTGGGTACACAAGAACTGCCCAGGCTCATTTTCTTTAAAGCCAGAAGATTATTTCCTACTTGGTCAATTCCTCTCTTAACTGAAGCTGTAGTACATGTGTGGGATATGAGGATGAGGGTAGAAGAAAAAAAAAAAAATCAAAGAACCATCTCAGCACACACTGTGAACTGTAAAAGGCAGAAACTTTGGGGTAGTCCAGGATTAGTTTGTGCAGTGTGGTTAAAACCAGGCACACTTAATTTAGCTGTGGAATATTGTTTTTATTCGATTAATCTCTTTCCTCACTGCTGTGTAACTTCATCCTGTTATTCCTTTTGAAGAAGTACAAGTGCACAGTTATCTTCTTCTTATTTAAATGCAGGCAGACAATTAAATGAGTTTCCCTTCAATGAGTACATATATATATATATTTTATTTCTCAGCCTGGAAACTTCTTCACTGTCTCCTCTACTATCTCCTGTCCCCAAGTTATTACGATGACTGTGTCCACGGAAGTTAAAGAATCAGTAATTTACCTAGCCAGCCCAGCCAGCAACACTCAATATTTGCAAGGTTTATTGTTTCAATTCAACTTTTCTGTTTCAGCGTGTTTAAAAGTCTGCAGTTCAATGTGATCTTCACTACACAGACAAACATAAACCCTGCCCCTTCAGGAAAAAAAAAAAAAAAAAAAAAAAAAAAAAAAAAAATCTTTTTTTTTTGGTTTTNAAAAAGAAGACAAAATGCTTCTATTTGTGCTTCTGGCTCTTTATGAATACTAATGCTCAGCACCACAGATTAAATTAATCTCAGTTGCCTCAGTCACACTTGGTAAATGAATCATAAAATAGTTTCGTCTTGATATGGTAAGTTGTCCTTGACAGCAAATTAAAATCTTAATAAGTGCCCTATTGAGACAAGACACACAGACACACATTCTGCATTCCTAGGAGCCCTGGCCAGAATGCAGATGCAATTGTTTCTTCTTTAAAGAGAGCTGAACACAGATTTGTGTTGTTTCTTCAGGCCCTCATTACGCCGTAGCAGGGATTTTTTAAGCCTTAGAGGAAGGGCTTCTGACAATTTTTGACGGGGAAAGCTTCAATGACACATGGAAAGCAAGAGCAAGAGGAGAGGAAAAGCAACGAATCGATCTTTAAACGGCATTTAAATGAACGGATTTTGGGTTTCTCAAATGCGCTGCTGGCTTTTCGTCGCTCGCTGCTTCTAAGGAGAAGTTGACATCCTCCCCTTGAACCACAACTGCCTTCTTAAACCTAGAGGAGCCCTTTGTGGACTGTGCGGGCATCTTGCCTTGCAGACATCTCAGTGCAGCCTGATTAGTCTCATTGTTCTACCCAGTGGAATTGCGTAGTGGGTGTCGTGCACGTCTTCACACAGAGATTTAATAGCACAGCAGCTAATCCTTGAAGGTCATACTGTTACAACTTAACTGTGGGACACAGCCTCCTCCTCCTCCTCCTGAATTCACTCCCCAACAAACATTTCGGCTTCTGAAGCAAATAAAGCTGAGGTTTTTCAGGCAGTGGCTTCGTGTATCTTGTCAACACTTTGAAGGCAGCAAAGGGGGAAAGGATCTGGGGGTCCTAGTGGATGGGAGGTTGACCATCAGCCAGCAATGTGCTCTGGTGGCCAGGAGGGCCAATGCCATTCTGGGGTGGATTAGAAGGGCTGTGGTTAGTAGGTCAAGAGAGGTTCTCCTGCCTCTCTACTTTGCCCTGGTGAGGCCGCATCTGGAGTGCTGTGTCCAGTTCTGGGCCCCCAGTTCAAAAGGGACATAGAACTGCTGGAGAGAGTCCATAAAGATGCTGAAGGGAACGGAACATCTCTGCTATGAGGAGACCCTGAGGGAGCTGGGGCTGTGCTGCTGGGAGGAGACTGAGAGGTGACCTCAGCAATGGTTACCAATATGTGCAGGTGAGTGGCAGGAGGCTGGAGCCAGGCTCTGCTGGGTGATGCCAGGGACAGCACAAGGGGCAATGGGTGGCAGCAGAGGCATAGGAAGTTTCATTCAAACATGAGGAGGAATTTTTTCCCCATGAGGATGACAGAACACTGGAACAGGCTGCCCAGGGAGGTTGTGGCATTTCCCCCTCTGGAGATATTCAAATCCCACCTGGATGCATTCCAGTGTGACCTGGTCTAGGAGATCCTGCTCTGGCAGGGGGATTGGACTGGATGAGCTTTGGAGGTCCCTTCCAGCCTCTGACATTCTGTGAAGGGATGTGGCACAGCAGCAATGCCCATGCTGGAAAAAAAATCAGAACTTTGCCAGATTATAGTGATTAGGAAGACAGAAAAAGTCACAAATATTTACAACTATTTTCCAAATTTAGACAATTAATCTCCCCAAAAGCAGACTTTCTAAAACTTAATTGTATTTTTGTCGATGTTTAATGAAACTCTAATTGTACCTGTTAAAGTAATGGAAGCTTCAGATCAAGTCATGTTTCTGTGAATTTCATCCAAGTCTGTTTCTTTTTAAGTTGTTTTCCTATAGCACAGTTGCACTGTTGCTTGCCTACTTCCTTCTCCAACTGTGTTTCCCTCCACAGGACAGGCAAATCTGTTAGCCTGATGGCACAGACATTCTCAGGCCTTATTTATGTGGGAGAGCAATTGTCAGGAAAACATAAATCCTTTCTTTGCTACCAAGAAGAAAAAAAAAAGAAAAAAGAAAAAAGAAGATATTATCATCAAAAGATTGGGTTGTGATGTGTGTTCAAGGCATGTGCACCTCACAGTCCTACAAAACAGGTCTCTGCCTTCAGAGCATCTCATGCGTTTGCTCAGCGAGGGCAACACTTCCTGCTTGATTGCTGCACACTAAAATGATGCAGAAGGGGAGCAGGCAGATATTTTAAAAGGAATTTGAATGTTTCTTTCTTCCCTTAGGTGTGGCTACCCCACAACGTGCTGTGCAGCTATGCATTTGTCTCTCTCTCTGAATTGGTGGAAAAGGCATTTGCAAAATCGAGTTTCCTGCGGCTGTGAAGTTCGCGTTCTACAGGAGCTGCAACTGTGCAGGCAGTTCAAGGAAGAAAACCTTTCCTTTTGAATTGAGGCAGCAGTCATCACCTATTCCTGCAAGCATTTCTACAGCTGGAAATGTGATCTTCATGGAAACTGCTGGCCGAGTCAATGTGTTTTACTGCTAACCTACTGCCTGCCTTCCACTGGCGTCCTGAGATGAGCAACTGACAGTTACCCGCTGCCTCTGCTGACTCATATTTCCTATGCTCTGCTCTGCAGCCTGCCCCTTATGATTAAGTGACCACATATAACCATATTGGTTGCTAAGTTCATAGTATTTTCCTTAGTCAGTTAGCTAAACAAGTGCTCAGTATCTTTGAAGGCAGGGATGGGCTTTATTGCTTCCACATATGGCTCCGGGAGGATGTGATACAGGGGAACACAATGTGCCCAAGCCAGCAGGAAACTTTAAAAAAAGGAACATGCACAAAGGCTCTCACAATTTTGTTTTTCTCCCCACTCAGTTGTCTTGCTCTGTTCACTGGAGAAAAACAGGCCAGCAGTCTAAAGGAGAGCAGGAGGTGGGGAGGAGAGTGGGGAGCAGTCTAAAGGAGAGCAGGAGGTGGGGAGGAGATAGATACAAGATGAAAGTTTAACATAGAATGATGAGATGGCAGAGACCAAGTTGTACTCCTCTGAATTTGGGTGAAAATCAGCTACATCAGCTGTCTGCAACTACCTGAAGGGAGGTTGTAGCCAGGTGGGGTTTGGCTCTTCTCCTAGGCACCCAGGGACAGAACAAGAGGACACAGCCTCAAGCTGTGCCAGGGCAGGTTCTGGGTGGACATTAAGAAGAAGTTCTTCTCAACTGGCATTGGAATGGGCTGCCTGGGCAGGTAGTGGAGTCCCCATCCCTGGAGGTGTTTAAGAGGAGTCTGGATGAGGCACTTAGTGCCAGGGGTTGGTTAATGAGAAGGGTTAGGTGCTAGGTTGGACTTGATCCTAGAGGTCTTTTCCAATCTGGTTAATTCTGTGATTCTGAGTCTAATCATAACCTAACTACCATGAGCCTGAAGCAGTACCACACCTGCACATTTCTTGAACACCTCCAGGGATGTTGAAGCTACCACCTCCCTGGGCAGCCTGCTCCAACCCCTCACCACTCTCTTAGTAAAGCAGCTTTTCCTAATGTCCAATCTAAACCTCTGCTGGCACAACTCAGACTCTTTTCCTCTCATCATTTCATCAGTTACTTGGGAGAGGAGACCAAGGAGCAATGGGTGTAACTTACAGCACAGGAGGTTGCAGCTCAACACAAGGAGCAACTTCTTGACTGTCAGGGTCCCAGAGCACTGGCACAGGCTGCCCAGAGAGGTTGTGGAGTCTCCTGTGGAGCCTTTGCAGGCCTGTCTGGATGTGTTGCTGTGTGCCCTGAGCTAGATTGTCTGGTCCTGCCGTGGCAGGGGGGTTGGACTGGATGAGCTCTTTGGGTCTCTAACATCCTGTGAGCTTGTGAACACCTGCCTCATTCCAACCTTCTTTCATGTAGTTGTAGAGAGCAATAAGATCTCCCTTCTGCCTTCTCTTCTCCTGACTAAACGACCCCAGCTCCTGCAGCCCCTCCTCGTGTGACACCCTCCAAACCCCTCGCTAGCCCCATCACTCTTCTCTGGACACTCTCCTGGACCTCTGTGTCTTTACTGTTTTGTGGCACCCAGAACTGAATGCCGAGTCCCCAGAAGAGCTCCTTAGAGAAGGGACCTCTACATACAGATTTCACCCCTTGGAGTAAGAATTTAATGTCTTTGTGGCATTTCCCCAACCATCCCTTTCCTGCAACACTGTGGGACAGGAACCTCCAGCTGTAGAGCAATCTCTGAGTGTGCACAATAGGCTATGGTGGAAATAAATTCCCTGATCTTTTGCATTGTTTAAAATTGTTAAATAAATTGGCTTATGCAGTGGTTTGCTTCAAAGGAAAAACAATTTTTGTTGGTTTTTTTTTTTTTTTTTGGGGGGTTGGTTTTGTTTTCATAATTGCTTTAAGACCATTCACAGCATAATGGATAAGCAGCAGTCTCAGGCTTTGACTTTTGTACTTGTTGCAGGTCTGCAGAGTACTGAGGGAAGGCACCCAGGAGAAGCTGCTGGGTGGGGACCATGTCTGGACTAAGTGACCACTGCAGGTCCCTTTCCAAGTGAAATATCTCCTCCCACCAGCACTGTCAGGTGTTTTAATTGGCCAGTGAGGGGAAATCAGAAATGTGGAGCCAGAGAAATATTTTCTCTTCTCTGGGGTCTCCATGGGCACTACACTGCAGTGGTTGTCACAGAACAGGCCTGGTTTATTTTCTGCAGGGTGAGAGGGCAGATTTTCTCCCTGCCCTTCCAACTGTCTCCCTTGATTTTCCTAACTGCTGCCTGAGTCACTGAGGCTTGGTGCAGTGCCGAAGATCCTGGCTTTAATTAGTTCTTGTCTAATCCTGAACCCCAGGACTTGAGCTGCTCTGATGCAGTGTTTTATTTCTTGATGGCTCCTGTGCACTAATTGTTTGCTCTTCTCTTCTTGCATGAGAATTGTATGTACATATATTTGTGTGTGCAAAGATGTGGCTGTTGTGTTTTGTTTCTGCTGAACAGTGAGGCTGAAATTGTTTTCTTTGGAATTCTGACTCGCTGTAGCCTGATTCAGATGGAAAACTTCGCTGCTGTTTATCACACTTACTAAAGCAAATAGACTAAAACATTATATAGTGTCAGTTCTGACCATGTGTTTTCATTGCACTCTATTCCATGGAATACCTAACAGTTTGTTTCTAAGTTCCTATGATAAATCCAGATTAGCCTTTTGGTGGGGAATCATATGCAAAAAAGATTTGATCTTCTTATGAGTGTCAAAGCAGATTTAGGTTAAGGCATCAGAGCGAGCAAGCAGGAGTCTTCCTGGCTCTAAGCGTGTTCTGGGTTCAACTACACTATTTAGCTATGCTTGCATTCAGACAGTGCTTGTGTCCAAAATTGCTGCCCTCCCAAGCTGCAGAAGAAAGGGGCAGAGAAAACACTGTCCTCTGGTGAATCCAAGGGCTGCAACAGCTCTGCTATGAGGACAGGCTGGGGGTGTTCATCCCGGAGAAGAGAAGGCTCCGGGGGGACCTCAGAGCTGCCTGCCAGTACCTGAAGGTATCCTACAGGAAGGCTGCAGAGGAACTTTTCCTGAGGGTGTCTAGCAACAACACAAGGAGGTAGGGTAAGTTTAGGCTGGATCTTAGGAAGAAATTCTGCAGTACAAGGGTGGTGAGACTCTGGAATAGGGAGGTTGTGGATGCCTCTTCCCTGAGGATGTTCAAGGTCAAGTTGCATGAGGCTTTGAGCATCCAAGTCTAGTTGAGAGGTGTCACAGGCTCACAGGATGTCAGGGGTTGGAAGGGACCCAAAGAGCTCATCCAGTCCAAGCCCCCTGCCACAGCAGGACCAGACAATCTAGCTCAGGACACACAGCAACACATCCAGACAGGCCTTGAAAGGCTCCAGACAAGGAGACTCCACAGCCTCTCTGGGCAGCCTGTGCCACTGCTCTGGGAGCCTTCCAGTCAAGAAGTTGCCTCTTGTGTTGAGCTGGAACCTCCTGTGCTGCAGCTTCCATCCATTGCTCCTTGTCCTATCCCAGGGAGCAGTGAGCAGAGCCTGTCCCCTCCCTCCTGACCCCCAGCCCTCAGATATTTATAAACATTAATTAAATCATAGTCTCTCAGACTAAGCAGCCCCTGGTCCCTCAGGCTCTCCTCCTCAGGCAGTGCTGCAGTCCCCTCAGCATCCTTGTAGCCCTCCACTGGAACCTCTCCAGCAGATCCCTGTCCTTCTTCAGCTGAGGAGCCCAAAAGTGTCCCTGTCCATGGTGAGGAGGTTGGAGGAGATGATCTCTGAAGTTCCTCCCAGCCTGAGCCATCCTAGGATGCTAGGAACTTTAATGAATATTGCAAGGTTTGATTAGTAATTTGCTCAGTTCTAGAAGGGCTTCAGTAAGTGGGACACGCAACTGAAATATTCATTTCTATTTCTGTCAGGCTGCACTGTTTGAAAGGAAACTGTCCACACCATTGAGCTTGTGAAGGGAGTCTGGAGGAGACACAGTAAATTCTAAGAGAACCATATTTTAAAGATAAACATGTCATAAGGAATCTGTCTGTTCCTCGTGGCACAGAGATGCTGCTTCTTAATATACGACACCTCCTGCTCTGGCAGTTCCTGGAAAAAAAAAACCCTTCCTAGTCCAGACTAATTTTAATGCAGTAGCTTTTAGGCTCTAAAGCTTGCAATACAAAACACAGGCAGCTGTAAGGAAAAGTGTGATATTTATGAAGCTCAAGCAACAGTTCAATAATTCAAGTCCATTAGTCATTTACTCAGATCAACTCTTAAGTCCATCCCAGGCAGATTTATGAACACAGCTCCTAACAAACAGTAGTCGCTTTCCACTTCCTAAATCAGCTTAACACTTGTAAAAGTTGAAGAAAATACAACTCCGTGTGCCGAGGGACTTGACCTCTTTATGTCTTTCCTATAAGCCTCAGAATTGCTGAAGTGCAATTTAAAATAAAAGATCTGTAAGGAGAAATATTTTTTTGGGGGGGGAAAAAAAAATAATCAATCTGATGGTCTGTGATTGTCACCAAAAATAAATGGTGGAAAAAAAGTGGGATTTTTTTT
>VWZI01021156.1:1950870-1975181 GCA_013396835.1 Psilopogon haemacephalus | reverse complement strand
AAAAAAAAAAAAAAAAAAAAAAAAAAGCTGCTGGACTCCATTCCTCTGAGAAAGTAACAACTATTTCCCTCCCAGAATGGGAAGCAAACCACCAAAGAAAAGTAGGGATGAACTGATTTTGTCGGTAAGAAAATGTCTATTCTATCCAGAAAATGATCATGATGCCACATTTTATAGAACCATAGAATTAGATTGGAAGGGACCTCAAAGTTCATCCAATTCCAACTCCCCTGTGCCATAGGCAGGGACACCTCCCACTAGAACAGGTCACTCAAGGCCTCATCCAACCTGGCCTTGAACACCTCCAGGGAGGGAGCAGCCACAACCTCCCTGGGCAACCTGTGCCAGTGTCTCACCACCCTCACTGTAAACAACTGCTTCCTAACATCCACTTTCAATCTCCCCTCTGCCACTTTAAACCCATTCCTCCTCAGCCTGTCATTATGAGACCTTGTCAATAGTCCCTCCCCAGCCCTCCTATAGCCCCCTTCAGATCCTGGAACGTCACTCCAAGGTCTCACAGAAGCCTTCTCCAGGCTGAAGAGCCCAAATTCTCTCAGCCTGTCCTCACAGCAGACCTGCTGCAGCCTTCTGAGCACCTTTATGGCCTCCTCTGAAATCAGTCTTCCTAACATCCAGCCTGAACCTGCCCTGGTGCAGCTTGAGGCTGTGTCCTCTTGTTCTCTCCCTGGGTGCCTTGGTGAAGAGCCCAACCCTACCTGGCTACAACCTCCTTTCAGGTAGTTGTAGTCTGCCCTGAGCCTCTTCTTCTCCAGACAATGCCATCCCCCACACTGTCCAACCAAAAACGTACCACATGCAGGCAATTCAAACAACCTGATGTGAATTTCATGTGTTCATCAGATCATCAGCACTTGACTCTGTTACGATGCTTCTGGTTTGCTCTTCAACCTTCTTTTCCTCTACAGTGATACATGCCAAAGTCACTTTCAAGTCTCTGGCCCACTCTTTCTACCTGGCAAAATAAATTAGCTACTTTTGGTTTTTTGAGTAGTTTTCATTTTATTTCCACCTACAGCTGTAGATTACCTGAGAAACATTAATTACATGACACAGAAGAAAAAGAAAAAATCAAGATCTTGACACAGTTTTCTTCCCTTCTTAATTGTTCCACTAGAGATTAAAAGGATCTACAGATCAAGGCAAGGGAGTGGAGATAGGATTATGTAGTGGCACAGCTAAATTTTGCCTCTTCATTATTATTCTTTCACATGATGTGGAACTGCGAGCAAGAACTGCAAAGAGCTGCAAGTGGTCATGTTCAAAGGGCTGCAAGTGGCCCAAACGAGATAGCATAGGAAGGAAACAAATGATACCCAAGCTTCTCAGAAAGAGCTAAGCAAGCCTGTGCAATCTGCAAAGCCACAACCCTGCTGCAGATACACTTAGCTGAGCAAAAGCAATGTAAAGAGTCCATACGTATGCAGTGCCACCCCCATGCCACCCCCATGCCTCAGCACAGAAGTTTTAGGGGAAGAGTACAGAAGGACTTAGCTGGGAATTCAGCTAACCCCCCTGATGCTCACCCAAGTCTTTAGCAGGTGACTTACTGGGCCTGCTGTGGCTTACATTTCCTTCCACTTTTCCTCTAGGAGGTTGCAGCTGGAGCTGTGTGATGGGAGAGTTGCATTTGAATGGGTCACTTGACCATATCAACCCCAGACTTTCTGGCTCGAGCAGTAGAATGGAGCCTTTGGCTGGTTTGTTGCCATGCCCTTTGCCATCTATTTCCCTCCATGCTGAATGGGGGGAAAAAATGCATTTAAAAAGGTAAATGCTGCAGAGACTCTCTCTGCAGTCCCTTACTGTGAGCTCTGCAAGGACAAATTTGTGTCTGAAGGATTAAAAATCTCAATGATTGTAGGGCAGTGGCAGTGACTGAATTACATCTTTTGAGGTTTAGTGTCCTGTCACATGAGATATTTAGGCAGGGTCGGAGCTGTCTGAACACTAAACTCTAACTGGCTTCTCATAGAGGACTTTTCCAGATATATATAACTTACATCAACTTCCTTTCTTTGCTCCAGGGGGGCTGCTCTTAGCAGAAATAACCAGGAGGGCTGGAACATCTCTCCTGTGAGGACAGGGTGAGGGAGCTGGGAAAGTTCAGCATGAAGAAGAGAAGACTCCAGGGAGACCCAGTAATGGCCTTTCAGTACTGGAAGGGGGCTACAAGAAGGCTACAGAAGAACTGTTTGCAAAGGAGGAAGGGCAATGGTTTGAAATGAGAACAGAGGAGATATAGATTGGGTGTTAGGTGCTGAAACGTTGGAATATGTTGCAGAGGGAGGTAGCTGAGGTCCCATCTCTACAGATATTCAATGTCAGGCTCCTCAAGGCTCTGAGCAATTCAATCTAGTGGAGCTGGAGGCGTGCAGCCTGGAGAAGAGGAGGCTCAGGGCAGACCTCTGGGCTGTGCCTTGTTCCTGTAACTCAGGTCATTGCACGGAAGAGGCTTCTTGGCTAAAGGAAATCTGCCTGGCAGAAGTGATTTGGAAATGGGCTCATGATGCCCCCACAGCCTGGCAGTACAGCAGGCAGATTCATGCTAGAAACCAGATGGCATTTTGGTGGGAGTCCATCAAAATCACCATTTTGTCCTGATATTTGCATTGCTGCCCCTAATATATTTTGCCTCTGACACAGTCCTGGTATGCCTGGCCATAAGAAGTGTCAAATGTGTCACTGGTGTACACTGCTCATGGTCAGCTCAGTAGCCTAGTTCTACTTTTTGCTTCCAGTAGCTTTAATCCTTCCCAATGTGGCCACCAGGACCAGGGAGGTCATTGTGCCCCTGTACTCAGCACTGGTCAGGCCCACCTTGAGCCAGGTGGGGTTGGGCTCTGCTGCCAGGCACTCAGGGACAGAACAAGAGGACACAGCCTCAAACTGCACCAGGGCAGGTTCAGGCTGGATGTTAGGAGGAAGTTGTTGCCAGAGAGAGTGATTGGCATTGGAATGGGTTGCCTGGGGAGGTGGTGGAGTCCCCATCCCTGGAGATGTTTAAGAGGAAGGGTTAGGTGCTAGGTTGGACTTGATGATCCTAGAGGTCTTTCCCAACCTAGTTAGTTCTGTGACTCTGTGATCCTCTCCTTCCCTCCTCCCTTCCTTCCTGCCTGCCATGTACCTAACTGGTATCCCTCTGGCACTCTTTGCCTGGAACTGAGTGAGGTCAGCATTTGCTTGAACACTGTTGCTCTGCTGCTGATGTTAATGTCAGTGTGCTAAGATGGAACATGAAGCTCTATCAGAAAACTCCACCCTGTGAATCATTAATAAGCCTTGCTGGAGTTTGCCTCTGAGGATGACAAGCATTCATGTGTGCTGTGTGAATCATCTGCTGGCTATGATGCCTGTCACTGGAAGCCCTGTCACATTATTTAGCTGTTACCAGAGCTGCCTTTTATTTTTATTATTATTATAATATTATTATTATTATTACTGTTGTTGTTACTGCTATTGTTCCACACAAGGAATTCAGCCAGACCAAAGGGAACAGTTCTTCATGGCAGACCTCTCCACTTAGCAGGAAGTACAACGATGAAAGCAACAGCAGAAATCCTCATCTTGTTGTATTAGGAGTCACAAACTTGTGCCACCAAACTCTATTTGGGACTCTTTGTGCCAGAAAACATGGGCTTATCTCTCTCTCTCTCTCTCTCTCTCTCTCTCCCAAAAGGAGGCAATTACACAGCTCTCTTAGCATGCTATTTGTTTAGCAGGTAATGATTATGAAGGTCCTGAACTCCAGTTCAGCCACTTGGAGAGCTGGCATTAAGAAGGAAGCTGAGAGGTATCTGAATGAGATCAGGATTTCAGGACCCTGATCTCATTTATTTTCATCCCTGAATTCTATTTAATGCAGCATTCATTTGCCAAAGGGGAAAAAGGGGCACCTGAAATGAGGGCGGGGGGGGGTTATTTGTGCTTTGAGGGACTGATTTGCTTGAGATGTCAGCTATTAAAGGGGGCTGTGATGCTTCATACAAGAAGGAAGTGCCACTGTATGAATACCCAAATAGCTCTTTGGGGCTGTGTTTTCCATGAAGGCTGTGCAGAGAGCTGTGCCTTGGGGCTTGGCTTGCCTTTGGAAGCTACATTTGGTGCTGTGCTAAGAGCCAGGAGATGGAACAGCTGGCCACATCCTGCACCTTCAAATTCAACAGATGAAGTGGCACTCAGCTTAGCTCTCTGCCTGCTCCAGATGCAGCACACACCAAGGAGCAGAGTCCTGTCTCAGCCCTGTGGCAGAAGCAATGCTGCTGCCTGCCTCTGCCTCAGCTGCATTAATGTGTACAGGCAAACAAAACGGACAAGGCAGGTAAAGTGTGTGACAGCCAAAAAACAGGTAAGAAAAATGAGCCTCCTCTAGGTGAAAATGGGATGGTTGGAGTGCATGAAAGTGGAGCTGGGAAGCCTGGCTCCAGAAGTGCAGCAATGAAAGCAGCAGTTAGGCACAGAGAAAATCCCCTGGTTTTGATCCTGCCTGAGCTGTGTGCCACCAGATCTCAGTCAAAAAGGCTCTAAGCTGTTTCTGCTGTGCCTGACACACTCATTACAGGTTTTTTTTCCCTGCTGTTCCTGCAGTACTAATGCTGGGAAGGTGACGTAGCTAGAGAAAAGGGTGAAAACCAGCGTTGGCTTGCAGGTGTGCTTCTGGGAGGATCTACTCTGGGGAGTCAAATTCTTCTCTTTTTTTTTTTTTTTTAAATTGGAAGCCTGCTAATTCTCTAAGGATGAGAGCAAAAGGCTCCCTCCTGTTGTTCAGTTCTCTTCAAATTTGAAAAGGTCAGAGACTTAAGTGATGGCACTTCAAATATAGCAGGAAAAAAAATGCAACCCTAGACTGACCACTGTGAAAGAAGAATTTCTGATGACTGTCAGCAGTAAATGTAAATGCTAAGAACATGCATGGGCCAAAGAAGCAATGTGAGGTGATGACTAAGCACTGACTCAGCTCCCCTTGTAGCTACTTGTTGGTGAAGGTGCCCATTTGAAGGAATGCCCATTTGAGCTATGAGGATGCCCATTTGAAGGAAAACCCTGAGCTAGCCAAGTCTGTTCAAGCAGACCAGCTCCACTCCTTTTGCTTACAGTGAGAGGGCTGAAAACATGAGCGCAGGTTGGAGTGCAGGTTGCTGTCAAACCACAGCAGTTCCTTGTGCTGTTGCAAGGCTCTAGAGGGTTAACCTAAAAGAGTTGAGGTTTTGATTCACATCTAGCAGGCTTCAGGACTTGGAAGAAGATCAGTTCTGCAGTGAGCAGACAATGGCTGCAGCATGCCCTGAGCAGAGAGCAAATATTGAAAACATTTGTGAGAGCAAACTCGGCAGCACCTGCTATCCCAGGCAATGCTGTCACTCCTCCTGATAGCTGCAGCGTGGGGGACTGGGTTGTTATTTCACATCCCTGCAGCTTGCAGCTTGTCCAAATCAACCTGTCAAACAAAGACAACAAACCTGCCCCAATTAACTGGGAACGGATGTGCCTATTCGGCAGTCAGAGCTGGACCCTCTCTTCACACAGATTAGGATGTAGGATGTCTCGTGGAGGGGGCAGAAAGGGCACCTTTGCCAGATCAGACATTTGTGGGAAGGCCTTGCCCTTTTCATCTCCACAGGTTAGCTTTCCTTCCTCTGACTGGGTGTGTGTTTCTTGGCTGTTGCTGCAGAGAACAGACTTTAAAACCTTGCGTGAGACATTAAGCTTACTGTGTAGCCTGGGAATATTTCCTGTCAATTACAGAACCACAGAATTAACCAGGCTGGAAAAGACCTCTAGGATCATCGAGTCCAACCTATGGCCACCTGCTTAATGTATGACCGTAGGGACTCTTATTACCCTGTGTGATGTACAAATGTATTTGATAAGGAATCTGGAATATTAGCACAGACTGAGTTCAGAGTGCAGGGGAAGATAACAACATCCTGAAGGGCTTCAAGGTAATTCAGTATTTATTATTTAAGAAAGCCATATGGGTTTAGAGGCAATCCCAGAACAAGAAAGCAGCATGGGCTCATGACAGTGACATGACCTTAGTGGAAGGTGACTGGTTTCTTCACTCTGCACATAGGCAGCAAAAGTGCAGGGTGCTTGTTACACTGCAGTGAAACACCCAAAGCACCAAATATATTTGAAATCAACAAAAGGCAAAAGCTTTTACACACACTATTAAGCCAAGGAATTAACTTCCACGTGCTTTTATTGATGTCAGACATCTACATTGGTTGGAAGATCAACCAAAGATTGTCAGAATAAGAAGGAAGTGGAGGATGTTAGGTGCAGCTACACCATCTGTGACTCAGCAGGGCTTGAAGGTGCAGAATGGAAAACACTTCAGGGGCATTTCTTTAGAATAGAATAGAATAGAATAGAATAGAATAGAATAGAATAGAATAGAATAGAATAGAATAGAATAGGCTAGGTTGGAAGAGACCTCCTTGGCCTATTCCTCAAGTGTTTGCTAATGGCCACTACCAGAAAAAAGGCAGCTGGTTAGCTGGAGCCTCCTAGATGTTTGTAATATTCACCACCCAAAATTAAACTTTATTCATCAGCCAAAATTAAGCTTATGTGGTATATAGGAACCAAATGTTTTGTTTTGTTTTTTTTTTTTTTTTCCTGATGGGGCTGAGCAGCAGAATCATAGAATGGTTTAGGTTGGAAGGGACCTCAAAGCTCATCCAGTTGCTACACCTTCCACTAGAACAGGTTAGTCAAAGCCTCAAACACCTCCAGGGAGAGAGCAGCCACAACCTCCCTGGGCAACCCATTCCAGTGTCCAGAATTCAGCTCTTGAAGTTTTAGAGATCTTTATAAGTAACAAAAAGGCAGTAGTAATAGGAATATAAATACATCATTCACTGGATTGTAATTTAACAATGCCTTGAAGAAGGAGGTTTGAGGGAGGATCTGCCTCTGTGCATTTTTTTCACCAGTTGTCATCCAGCATTTTAACCCCAAAGGAAATTAATCTGTGTGTGAAAGGCTCTGACGAGTCACACATGCAGGTGTAGCTAAGTGATTTTATTGATGTTAAATTGTTATTGCATGGGGCTTGAGGGAAGCTTCCCATTTGAGTGGAGAGGTTTGTTATCTGTGTTTACATTCAATTTCAGTATCCATTCCTGCTATGAAAAACAGGGAAGGAAATTAAAGTGAGTTAAAGTCCTCAGCCAGTGAGGCAAGAACTACCTTGAATTTAGAGCAGGAATTTAAGGAGGTTGCTTCACAAACCTGAGATGCAGGATTTTAAGTCGTCAGTTTTTAAGCTGGGTTTTCATTTGGGTTTGTTTCTCTGTTTGCTGGTTGGTTGGTTGATTGGTTTTGATTTTGAGGGGTTTTGGTGCTTTTTTGGTGGTTCTTTCATTTGGTTTGGTTTGGGGTTTTTTTCTGGGTGGGTTATTTTGTGTTGGGTTGTATTTTTTGGTTGTTGTTTTTTTGTTGTTTTTTTTTCATTTTGAATTTCCTTCCACTCTCAGTAGCAAAACTTATTACATTTACAGCTGGAACAAGTTCACAGGCTCATGGGATGTCAGGGGTTGGAAGGGACCCAGAGAGATCATTGAGTCCTACCCCCTGCCACAGCAGGACCAGACAATCTAGCTCAGGGCACACAGCAACACATCCAGACAGGCCTGCAAAGGCTCCAGACAAGGAGACTCCACAACCTCTCTGGGCAGCCTGTGCCACTGCTCTGGGAGCCTTCCAGGCAAGAAGTTGTCCCTTGTGTTAGCTGCAACCTCCTGTGCTGCAGCTTCCATCTATTGCTCCTTGGCCTATCCCAGGGAGCAGTGAGCAGAGCCTGTCCCCTCCTCCTGACCCCCAGCCCTCAGATATTGATAAACATCAATTAAATCTCCTCAGTTTTCCCCAGGTCCCTCAGCTTCTCCTCCACAGGCAGTGCTGCAGTCCCCTCAGCATCCTTGTAGCCCTCCATGGGATCTTCTCCAGCAGATCCCTGTCCCTCTTCAACTGGGGAGCCCAAAACTGAAGGCAGTGCTTAAGATGGGGAAAACAACTTGTAGATAACTTGAAAGAAGAGTTTGTTGGAGATATAGGCATGTGAAGAAAGACAGGAGGATATTTTCCCCAAATGTTCTCCAGCAGAGTGTCTGTCTCAAGCACTAAAAGCACACATTTCCTATCATCTTGGGTTAGAGCTATTGTAACAAAACTTTCCTGGAGTAGCTGAGGTCAAACATTTCCCTGCTTACAAAAGTCAATTCCTAAATCTCCTTCCTTAAAGAATTACTAGAACCCTAGAATCATAGGATGGCTTAGGCTGGAAGGGACCTCAGAACTCATCTACTCCAACCTCCCCACCATGGGCAGGGACTCCTCTCAGCTAGACTTGGCTACTCAAGGCAGCCAACCTGGCCTTGAACATCTGATGACATGACAAGGGGCAGTGGGGGGAAGCTGAGGCGTAGGAAGCTTCATTTAACCATGAGGGTGACAGAACCCTGGGACAGGCTGCCCAGGGGGGTTGTGGAATCTCCCTCTCTGGAGATATTCAAAACCTGCCTGGACATATTCCTGTGTGATGTGGTCTAGGAGATCCTGCTCTGGCAGGGGAGTGGGACTGGATGAGCTTTGGAGGTCCCTTCCAGCCCCTGACATTCTGTGATTCTGTGATTTTCCAGGAAGGAGGCATCCACAACATCCCTGGGCAGCCTATCCCATAATACGTACGTTTCTGGCTGTAAGCAAGAATATTAACAATATATCAATCTGTAAACCAAACTCCTAAGCTTTCATGACTCTGTCAGTGAATATCTTCTTTAATAGTCTCCTTATCTTTAAATATCTGCTAAGAAACTGCAATCTAATTGCTTTTGTATACACTTATATGTACATACCATGATATATTTTGCTTGTATTTTGTATACACTACTCTTAATTATGCCATATGACAGCATATTGCTCGATAGACAGGTCTGAGAGGACTGCATTTCCTGAGACTTGCACTTCTGTTTCTCCACCTGCTAAAATTTCAATTCTACTTAAAAAAAAAAAAAAAAAAAAAGGAGATAAATCTCACTTTAGTTTTGTTTTCGGCTTCTAAATGTAGTGTGAGTCTGGAGATCCCCTAATAAAATTATGTTCCTGCTACTACTCCTAGCAGTGGAATATGTTAACATTTACTATGCACTCAAGTATTGATCACCTGCCTGAAGAAATGGCTCAAAGTTCATTGCATTTGAAATGATTCCTCTTTGATCCCTGACTCTGAAGGGAAGATGGAGCAGGTTTCAACAGCTGCAGGGAACGACTCCAATTACACAGCAGTTTCAAACCTTGCTGCACTCGGTCTGGCAGTCCTTTGTCTGCAAGAGCCTCCGAGATCCAAAATGCTGTTTTGGAAGAAGGAGCAATTAAAGTGGTCTTGAAACAGTATTTATTAACTCGGAAAGCCAAAGCTTGTTTTTAGTATCCTGCTTTCTTTCTGCAGTGTAACTATTTGGAGAGGTTGATGTGTAAGTGTGGTACTTCTTGAGCAGAAAGCACTTGGAGCTGGGTAATTTGCACATTTCTGCTGTTAACAGAAAAAAAAAATAAATTAAAATTTGGACTGGTAACATAAAGGTGCATTATTTATAACTTGGTGGACCCATCACACTTCAGGCCTTCAGGGAAGAGGTGCAGCATAGAGATGGGCTCAAGACTGAGGTGTGGAGCTTAACCATGGACACTATTGCACATCCATGGATGTGAAATGTGTTGCAGCTACAAGGTGATAGCAATTTTCTACCTTACAGTGTTTAAAGGGCAAATAGAGCCTTACAGAGTACATGCTCTTGCAGACCAGAGAGCAACCAGAGCCTGGGCTGCAGCAGGAGCAGGGTGGGCAGCAGGGTGAGGGAAGGGATCCTGCCTCTCTGCTCCACGCTGCTGAGACCCCACCTGGAGTACTGCAGCCAGTTCTGGAGCCCCTGGGACAAGAGGGACATGGAGGTGATGGAAGGTGTCCAGAGAAGGGCCATGAGGGTGAATCAGAGGACTGGAACATGTCTCCTGTGAGGAGAGACTGAGGGAGTTGGGGCTGTTCAGTTTGGCTCCCAGGTGACCTTATTGTGGCCTGTCAGTATCTTAAGGGTGGTTACAAGAAAGCTGGAGATGGACTTTCTAGGCTGTGAGGTAGTGATAGGACTGGGGGGAATGGAACAAAGCTGGAAATGGGGAGATTCAAAGTGGAGATTAGGAAGAACTTCAGCATGAGGGTGGTGAGAACCTGGAAGGGGTTGCCCAGGAAAGCGGCTGGGGCCTCATCCCTGGAGGTGTTTAAGGCCAGGGTGGATGAGACTGTGGACAGCCTGATCTAGTGCCCATGGCAGGGGTGTTGGAACTGGATGATCCATGTGGTCCTTTCAGACCCTGACTAAGTCTGTGATTCTATTAGAAATAGAAGACCAAAGTTCAATTGAATATCAGTGATGTTAGGAGGATGTCCTGCAGCCTGATCTAGTGTGAGGTGTCCCTGCCCATGTAAAGGGCCTTAGAACCCCTTGTGGTCCCTTTCCAACCCTGACTCATTCTATGATTCTATCTGAAAAAGAACTAAGTCCATGTTTAATGTATTTTTACAAGATTTACATTTGATGTCATCATAAAAAAAAAAAAAAAGAAGAAGTCACAATCAAATGCTCAGAAATCATTACAGCATTCCCAAGTCTAGATCTGAATGGCCTTTTTCATGTTTCCTGCAGGGAGAAAGTGTCCACTTGTGTCTGATGTGCCATTTACTATGAATTATCCACCATCTGTAATGTTAGGACTTATTCCAAAATCCCTTGAAGTCTATGGACGGATTTGCATCAGCGGCAGGGGGACTGGCATTAGGCAGCTACTGCTCTGAATCTGGAAAGCTGAACGCATTAAAATCAAATCCTTGGAGACTTAAAGATGTGGGTATTATGAATGGGGTTTGGAGAGAAGACTTTGTGAGTGGAGTCGTGGTGATTCCAATACTGACACATGGACATATCCAGATCCTTCAGCAGGATACAGCCCTGCTTTCTATGTTGTTTTAAAGAGATGATTTTCCAGGAAGCAATGCAAACAACAACAACAACAACAAAAACCCACCCAGATAGCTTTTTTTGGTCTGATTTAATACATAAAACCCAAACTTCTGCTTAAAGCCAGAATGTGTTTGCAAGAGATGTGCATTCCTCGATCATATTTGGATGATCTCTGAGTCTGGGCTGGGGAGTTTCATTTTCCAGTTGAGATGCAGAGCCCTGAAGCATGACGACCTGTCAAAATTTAAAGAGAACACGGCTCCCATTAATCAAATTCAGCTTTTCATAGAAGTAATAAATGAGAACACGGTGTGTAAAATACCAAATTTATCGTTTGGCAGTGTTGTTCCTACCAGCCCTATCATTTTCTCCACCATTAATTAGCATTTCTCCATCGTTCTTTGTCAGGCCAGGTCGATGTCTGATCGTCTGTTAAGATGTTATTGGAGTGGAGTTTGATCTCCCTGCTTATTTTGCTTAAAGGAAGCAAAGATAGAAATGGGGAGGTTGAGACTGGATGGTAGAAAGAAGTTCTTCAGCATGAGGGTGGTGAGAGCCTGGGAAGAGTTGTCCGGGGAGGTGGTGGAAGCCTCATCCCTGGAGGTGTTTAAGGCCAGGCTGGATGAGGCTGTGGGCAGCCTGATCTAGTGTGAGGTGTCCCTGGCCATGTTGACTGGAACTGGATGATTCTTGTGGTCCCTTCCAACCCTGACTGATTCTATGATTCTATGAATTTTGCCTTTTCCCAGCCTTTCATAAAAAACAAAAAACAAAAAACAAAAAAACCCCTAAGCCTAATTATGAAATTAAACAGCTGATCTCTACTGAAATAACAGAACTCAGGAAATCTTTCCCTCTGCATGCCCTTTTGATTAAAGCACTTGAACAATATGCTATCCACACACTACATGGATTGACAGCTGTTAATTAGGAGATCTCTATAATTACTACTAATGACTAATCAGTCCGTGGATGTTTCCCAAACCAGTTCTCACAGAATTTGACTCTTCATCCCATGCTATTTTGTCAGAGCTAAAGAGAATTAAATGGTCTCCAGTAAGCTCCAGAAATGCCCAAAATCTGAAAGATTGCTAAGTGAGTGATCAACACCAACACTACCACAGGGGAAAATATGCAGTAAACTCCAGAAATGGTCAAAATCTGAAAGACTGCTAAGTGAGTGAGTGACCAACACCACCATCACCAGAGGTAAAAATCTCCAGCAGACTCCAGAAATGGCCAAAATCTGGAAGACTGCTGAGTGAGTGATCAACACTACCATCACCAAATGTAAAGATCTTCGGTAAACTCCAGAAATTCCCAAAATCTGGAAGACTGCTGAGTGAGTGATCAACACCACCACCACAGGGAAAAGTCTACAGTAAACTCCAGAAATGCCCAAAATCTGGAAGACTGCTGAGTAGCTGACCACCACCACAGGTGAAAATGTGAATTTAAGATGTTGACAAAACCATGCATCTAAAAACAAGGACTATACATGATGGAAGAGTTCTGAAGAAGCAGCTACTCTGGAAAGGACTCAAGTGCCTGATTTGAAAATCATCTTCAGACGTATAATGGGAACCTCCTGGCCTTCAAAGTGTGCTTTACAGGTAAGAGAAGTCGACTGAAAATGGCCTCTTACCCATACCCAACACCTGAACTCTGCCTAAAAATCATTTGGAAATGGTTAAGTTTGAATAGGTTAAAAGCACATAAGGAGAAGTCTGGTGGATGCAAGCAATCAGATTGGATGTGAGGAGGAAGTTCTTCACCCTGAGAGTGGTGAGACCCTGGAACAGGTTGCTCAGGTGGGTGGTTGGGGCCACATCCCTGGAGGTGTATAAGACTAGGCTGGATGAGGCTCTGTCCAGCCTAATCTAGGGTAGGTTGTCCCTGCCCATGGCAGGGGGGTTGGAACTGGATGATCCTTGTGGTCCCTTCCAACCCTGACTAATTCTATGATTCTATGATTCTGTGACTCAGTTATTTGTTCAGACTTCCAGCTTCAGTGTAATCACTAAAAAGACTAAAATTCTTGTACGTGAAAAGGAGAGAATCCCACTAGGATCAGTATTTATTTACTGGCATGATTCAGCAATAGCCTGCCTGGAGCTGGTGTCTGTGCCTCGAGGAAGGTGTTGATAAATAGAAAACAGTGCAGAAAAAAAATCCATGGGGGTGATTAAAGGATTAAAAGACAATATGGAGGCATGTGAAGAAGTTAATCTACTGTATCTCACCCACTGAAGGTTAAGGTGACTTATTCCCAAACTGAATATATCTGTATTTATGGTGCAAACTGTTGTCAGCAGAGTGTTGCTCAGTTAGTGAATATGTGGATAATGATCCAATTAGTGGGAGCTGAAATTAGACCAATTCAAGTGACACAGAGGTGTATATATATTCTTTAAATAAATAAATAAATAAAGTGAAGAGTTTAAAACAACTTCCAGAGTTTTCTTTCCATAGTAGCCAGATAACAAATTAAGTAGTTTACTCAAGCACAAAGATTTTATTTTTTTTTTTTTCCACCCTGGCTTGCTGGCATGGACATAGCTGCAAAAGTCCTTTGAACCACTGCAAAGTGTTGCAGTTGGGAGGATTTGCACTGATGTCTTTAATGAGGACTAGGTTGTCCTGCTGTGTTTTAATCACTGTAGCCTTCAGCATTTGAGCCAGAAGACAGGGCTCACAGCACGCTGTGCAGCGCAGCTGAGGGATCAGCAGAGGGCTGTTATTAAGGATATATGACACCTTAATGCCATTTCTATGGTGTGCTGGATTCATTTTGAACTGAGCCAACTTGTATGTTTGAGCAGACGTGAAAAGGAACCATTCCAACTTACATCTTCCCCTGTTGAGAAGCAATTCTAAAATCTTTTCACCATGAGTTTGTGTGCCTAGAAAAAAAAAAAAAAAAATTAAAACTGCTCTGACTTATGGCTGAGGTTTCCAGGAGTTAATGCGATCCAAACAATAATCTCCTGGTTCTGATTAATGTGCTTTGCTAGATGCTATTGCCCAGACACTGTCTAATTCCAATTTTATGCAATAAGAAATAAGTAGACATTTTTTTTTAAATGAAGTTTTTTAAACTAAATATTATGAATGCACGTATGCAATGTAAGAGAGCATCTAGGAGGTCTGCACATGCACAGGCTTATGCAATGTAAGAGAGCATTTAGAAGTGTGCCAGTAGGGCAAGGGAGGAGATTCTACCCCTTTGATCTGCTCTCCTCACACCCCACCTGCAGCACTGTCTGCAGCTCTGCAGAAATGCAGGACATTGAAGTGTTGGAGCCAGTCCAGAGGAGGCCACCAAGATGCTCAGAGAGCTGCAGCAACTCTGCTCTGAGGACAGGCTGAGAGACCTGGGGCTCTGCAGCCTGGAAAAGGCTTGGAGGAGACCTTGAAATGGCCTTCCAGTATCTGAAGTGGGCTTCAGGAGGGCTGGGGAGGGACTATTGACAAAGTCTTGTAATGAGAGGATGAGGAGGAATGGGTTTAAAGTGACAGAGGGGAGATTGAAACTGGATGTTAGGAGAAAGTTGTTTGCAGTGAGGGTGGTGAGACACTGGCACAGGTTGCCCAGGGAGATTGTGTTTTGTGAATCACAATGTTCAGGACCAGGTTTGATGGGTCCTTGAGTGACCTGTTCTAGTGAGAGCTCATCTAACTGGATGAGCTTTGAGGTCCCTCCCAACTTAAACCATTCTGTGATTCTATGCACATGCTTATGCAATGTAAGAGGGCATCTAGAAGGTCTTCCCATGCACATGCTTATGCAATGTAAGAGAGCATCTAGGAGGTCTTCACAAAGTCAAATGAAATTCAATAACCAAATCACTTTGAAGTTTGTATATATTGAAGCTGTGAATGCCCATGCCAGGTAACAGAGATTGAGGAAGCTATGTATGTCTGCAAGTCAAATGTTCAGACCTTCTGAAATTTCAGCTTCCTGAGTTCTGGCTTCTAAATAATGTTGCATACTTGGCACCAACACAAGTGTTTACACACCAATGTGGAAAGATAAAGATTTAAAAAAAAATATCTATAACCAGTGGAATTAGGACTAGGATAAAGGTAGAAACCAACTGAAAGAGCACACAGATAAAAGAAAGTGAAAATATTGCAGAATTTTCTTGCCTCCCTGAGAACAGGTCAAGAGAACTGATCATACATACATCCCAAGCTTATTTTTTGTCCTATCTGATAAAATGCATGAAAGAAAGAAGAAATGAAAGGGAAATCCTGAAGTAGAAGGGCAGTATTTTCGGATTTAAATTGGATGGGGTGCTAAGGAAGTGGCAGGTAGGAGGAAGGGAAATGTTCAGAAATTTTTGAGTGCAAAAAAATATTCTCAGAGTATCTGAAGCTGCAAATAATAATAAAAATAATGAGGTGCAGCAATCAGATGGCAGATTTTAATCCTTCCCCATGTCTGCTGTTCTCCTAGGTGTTTTAACAGCCTGGGTTTATTGCCAGTATGATGTGTGGGCTCCATGTGCCCAGCGACCATACCACTTCTTGCAGTCAGATCTTGCTCTTTTATATCTGAGAAGGTTTCCCAGGTAACAGCCCCCAGGTATCTGTCCCAGGTGGGTTTCATGTTTATATTGGGGTCAGTTTTCAGTGTCTGGATTGAAATTGTCTTGGATTATAGCTTGCACAGAGCGGAAGCCCAGGACATAAACTTAGTGAAGCAAAGGTTGCTTTAACACATCTCTCAACTGGGCAGTCAGGGTCGTGCTACAAAGTTCTCATCCTCCAGAAGTGAGAAATCTCATGTAAGCTGTTTATTGATCACATGAGGAGCCCATGTGAAGTCCTGAGCAGGGAGGGTCTGGGGATCATTTGGCAGAGCACTAATTCAGCAGATTGACAGCACAGCAGGGATGCTCCTAGGAGTCAAATAGTGCAGGTGGCTCAGGTCCAGCATGCAGAACTGGCTCCTGCCAGTGCTTAAAGCGCAAATGGAGATGTGGTTTCAGGGCATCAGGATCCTAGGACACTCCACTGTTTACGTTAAAGAACAGTCTCAATCTGGTAGAAAAATGCTTACAGAGATGTAAGGGGAAAAAAAATCATTTCCAAAGTACTCTGGAAGCTTGCAAGCCTCACTTGAGCAGCAGTGATGGCATTAATTAAGAAAAGGAGTTTGTCATTTTACTCCAGTGCACATTAGCTTTGTCTATCTAATATTCCTAATGGATGTGTCTGTGTAAAGGCCCACAGATGGCTCCTGCTGCAAGGAGGAGGAAAAAGGAAAACACATAATCTCTAAATGTCAGGCAAGAATAAAAGCCAGATAAACAAACCAAACAAGATGCTGACAATTGACACTACCCTGCAGCAGGAAGCTAAACCCTTACTTTTGCAGAGAGGTTCTAATGCTCTGTTGTTGTTGTTGTTGTTGTCTGTATTGCCACGAGAAGAGAGCTTTGCCAAGGAGGAAAGGAAGATCACCATGAGGAGTGCCAAGCCAGGCAAAACGAATTCCAGTATTTTACTGACCAGAAGCCTTGATTGTTGGCAGTGCATGCAGGAGTAACTATTTGTGTAATGCAGGACTGGATGTTCTCGGAAAATTACAATGTACAGGATTTCATTGAGGCACAGCCTACCAGTCAGGGTAAGTGATGAACAACCTCCACTGCTCCCTTACCAGACAGCCTGCAGGAAATGGTCTTTGCATGATTTTCTTTCTTGCATGATTTGCCTTTTTTTATGGCAGTAGAGGCCCACAGAGCAGGGAGATTTTGGGGAATCAGAGAAGCAAAGAATGGTTTGGATTAGAAGGGACCTTTAAATGTCACAGAACCACAGAATTAACCAGGCTGGAAAAGACCTCTAGGATCATCTAGTCCAACCTAGCACCTAACCCTTCCAATGAACCAAAACAGGGCACTAAGTGCCTCACCCAGACTCCTCTTAAACACCTCCAGGGACAGGGACTCCACCACCTCCCCAGGCAGCCCATTCCAATGCCAATCACTCTTGCTGTGAAGAATTCCTTCCTAACATCCAGCCTGAAATTACCCTGGCACAGCTTGAGGCTGTGTCCTCTTGCTCTGTCCCTGGGTGCCTGGGAGAAGAGCCCAACCCCAGCTGGCTACAACCTCCCTTCAGGTAGCTGCAGAGAGCAATGAGCTCTGCCCTGAGCCTCCTCTGCTGCAGGCTGCACACCCCCAGCTCCCTCAGCCTCTCCTCTTGGGGCTGTGCTCCAGGCCCCTCCCCAGCCTTGCTGCCCTTCTCTGCCCTTCTCAAGCAGTCCAACTGCCCTGCAGTGAGCAAGGACATCTTCAACTAGATCAGGTTGCACAGAGCCCCAGCCAACCTCAGCTGGAGTGCTTCCAGAGATGAGACATCTTCACCTCTCTGGGCAGCCTGTGCCAATGCCCATTGTAAAAGACTTCTTTGTTCTCTCCAGTCTAAATCTTACATCTCTTAACTATTTTGGAGCTCAGTGCAATGGAAGATTCAGCAGAATGTCACAACAGGATTCAAACTCTGGAAGAAAATTCAGAGCTGTTTCAGCTGTTTGCTCTGCATTCCTCTGATGGCATTGCAGGAGCCTCTCTCTTCTACCACATCATTGTCAGATGTGAATCGACTCAGTGAACTGCAAGGGACTGCAAGCGACACCTCCATTATACTGTCTGCATGCAAAACGTTTGCAGAGACTCTGCACTGGATCTTCACTTCGGGAGCACTTTCTTATTTGTCCTCCTGAAGCCACAAAGAGACCTTCAGATGATTGGTTACGTAGCTACCTTCCAATTATCTAAATGATTTTTGGTTTATTACCTCGAGTGCCAAAGCTGGTTATTATTAGAGATGTGAGAATGTCTTTTATTTCCCAGATTGCCAATGGATTTTATGAAATTCTGGTAAAAACCAAACCCCTCCTGATAAATTTTCATTTGCAATCACTTAGGAAAAAAAAAACCCAAACAAAAAAAGATAAAATAAACCCCAATGGAAACCTTTTATGTTAATTGTTCCTGTGCCTACAAACAGCCTTACAGAAACCATATAATTTCCAGTGTTCCTCCATAAAAATGGAATGATATTGAAATGCTGGGAAAGACAAATAAATACACCAACCAATGGTGAGCAAGAACATGCAATTATTATTATTTTTTTTTTAAAGCTGCTAAGATAAATTTTGCTTAAATGTTGACAACAGATACAATATAGATTGAAAAACAACATCTCTTAAATACTGCTGCACCCCTGCGTGAGCCCTTGAAGTGGGAAATGCACTGCAGGACAAGGGAGGTTCTTCTGCCCCTGTGCTCAGCACTGCTCAGGACACACCTTGAGTGCTGTGTCCAGTTCTGGGCCCCTCAATTCAAGAGAGATGTTGAGGTGCTGGAAGGTGTTGGGAGAAGGGCAACAAGGCTGGGGAGGGGTCTGGAGCACAGCCCCAAGAGGAGAGGCTGAGGGAGCTGGGGGTGTGCAGCCTGCAGCAGAGGAGGCTCAGGGCAGAGCTCATTGCTCTCTGCAGCTACCTGAAGGGAGGTTGTAGCTAGCTGGGGTTGGGCTCTTCTCCCAAGCACCCAGGGACAGAAGAAGGGGACACAGCCTCATGTTGTGCCAGGGCAGGTTCAGGCTGGATGTTAGGAAGAAATTCTTCATGGAAAGTGTGATTGGACTCGATGATCCTAGAGGTCTTTTCCAACCTGGTTAATTCTGTGATTGTGTGATCTGCTGTCCAACTTCTGATCTTCTAGCAAAGGCCCCCTCCCAGCAGATCCAGCAGCAGCCCTGCCTACCCACCACTTGAATGGCTTTCATTGAAAGATTGGAATTTTCAGCACTTGTTCCAAAGCCTTTGACACTTGACAGCCTTTTAAGCAACAAAAGCAAACTTGAAAATCAATTTTTTGTTTTCTCTGTGTGAAAAACATGACTGCCTTTGTTGAACTGTAAATATCATCAAGCCTCCTCCTCCTCCTTGCTGTGACATTCTTAATATGCAGTATTTCACTGAAGCTCTGTGCCACAGCCATATTTGCACTGACTCAAACACATTCACAAGGCAGGAATGCTTCCAAAATTGGTTCTTTGTTTCATAGTGTAATGTCATAAATGTGAGCTCTTTCTTGGTGATATAGGGAACTAAAAAAAAAAAAAAATTACTAATAGAAGTTTCATTTTTATTTAAGCTGAAATATTGAAACACAGGTTGTTCTATTTCTGATTCAAGAAAAAAACCCAAAAAAACAACTCAGACCCCCTAACTGAAGGTCACATTATTATTCATGGCATTAATTTGATTGCACTCTCATTGATGCTTTAAAACAGAAGAGCTTCACATGTTATCCCAGGAGGTTGCAAGGACCCTTAACCCATCCTTAGAGCAGCACGAATCTGGATAGCCCTACGTGGGCTTTGTCAGATCTTAATGCATTTAAGGACTGTAGAATTTCTGGGAGAAATATGATTTTTTTTTTTTTTTTTAAACCCTCATTTAGATATGCAAAGGCTGATCAGTAACAAAGGCCAGTGTGTACTTTCTAGGTATAAATGCTCTAAGGCAAAAAGAATTAAAGCCAATAAGATGCAGACAAAACAGAAAACATCTGTTCTTTCAAGTGAACTTTTGCTACTGAAAGGAAAAAAGAGGAGATTGCCATTGTGCAAAGGAAAAAATACATGTGGAAAGTTCAGCTTAACATAGTCCATGCCTAAGTGATGCAGGAGCTGTGACATTTAGTCACTCTGGGTTTGTTTACTTTCCCCCCTAATAATCTCTCATTATTTAGCCTCAATGTAATGAGCAAGTGGTGCTTTTTGTTTGAATGAAGATGACAGAGTTAAAAGCTCAGAAACGATTCAGGAAAGTATTTGTAGTGCAACAATTTCATGTGATCTAAAATTGTGGACACTCTGGACGTGGTATTCCCTGCGTCTTGTTCACACTGATCCAAATATGAAGTGTTTTGGACCTGGGTCAAAAGCAGGAATTGTAAGTTTCAAGTAGGAATTATTCATGGTTGTAGGTATCTAAGGTTCAGGCTGAATGTTATAGTAGCTACATCTTTCTGCAGCCCTTTGTCGGGTCTAACCTAGAACCTCTTGGATGGGATTCAGGTGGCTTCCTCACATGGTGTTCTTCAGCCCTTTTAAAAGACATTCACTGTACACTCTCAAACAAAAGGGTGCCTAAATATCTCTGGCCTCCATCTGACTTTCACATAGAATCATAGAGTCTCTCTATGGAAGAGAGCTCCAAGCTCATCCAGTCCAACCTAGCACCCAGCCCTAGCCAATCAACCAGACCATGGCACTAAGTGCCCCAGCCAGCCATGGCAGCATCTTAAGCATCACTATCATTATTATTGCTAATCATCTTAATACTTGCCTCTATCTTCGGAAATAGAGCTCTAGCTGCATGGTGTCTGAGAAGCAGCAGCCAATTTCTGAAAATTATCCTGATTTGCTGCCAGTTTGAGGGGTAGCAGAGGGTGCAGAACAGCTTCATTTGTAATCGGCCGCAGAATGCTGCACGATATTCCCAGCCTTGCTTTATTTTATTATCATCTCAGTACAAAAGGAGCCACAGATTTACAAAAGCCTAAACAAGGATGACACCTGAATGTGAATTAAACTGCAAGGAGCAGCGTGCTGACAGGAGCAGCAGCTAGTTTTTCATTTTTTAGAGACAGCCTGGTTATTTTTGCTGGAGACAGCTGCATCCTTTAGGGACAGAACAGAAGAGAAAGCTCCCAGCACCCAAAACACCAACGGTTTGGAAAACCATTAAGGAATGTGACATTTCAGATGCTAGGAAGAAAACAAAACCTAAAGATGCAAAGAATGCAAAAATATAGCAATATATATATATATACATACATACTAGATGTTTTCCCTTGAGTGCCTTCTCACTCATTCACAGAAGAAGGTAGTAATTGTTCATCATTATAGTAATTAGAATCATAGAATGGTTTAGCAGCAAGGTTAGGTTCCTGTTCCTTGGCACTGCAGGGAAGCACAGAAGTCAGAATTCACTCTGGCTGGTGGTATTTGCTGTTTCTTCTCAGAGAGTGAATCTCTGTTCTTTTGCTCTTACCATTTCATAGTCAGCTCAAGGAAATGCTTTGGGTCCAGAGTGCTCAAATTAAGCTCTCATACTTTGTGGACTATTGTTTTTCTGAAACCTATAAAATTGTCACCTGGATATTCACATGAAACCTCCTGGGCCAAGGTGTAAACTTTATTCCACTGTGTCACTCAGAAACTCCTACATAATGCCTTCTGACTTCTGTTTGCTGCATTTGACTATTAACTGCTGTACAGATCATTAGGAGGCTGGCTGGATGCTGCTGGCAGATGTCATTTCACAGCAAAGTCGTTCCTTCCAGTATGAAACAAGGCTAATCTTGCTAAAGGTACTTTGTGAACCAGATTACTGAGTGTCTGGATTAGAAAGTAACAACTCTGAGACAAAGAGCAGTTTACAAAGAAAGCAGCAGACTCCAATGAGATGGTGATGGCACATTTGGTGAATTTGACAGTGCTGCAAATAGAGGAGAGAAAGAACTGACATCATCATCATAATTATTATTATTTTCAGGTTTGTGTCAGGACAGTGCCTTGGTAAATTCCAGCCTTGTTAACTGAAAGAAATAATTCTTCCACCAGAACTTCTGACCAAACCCCAGACCTTATTATTTGAATGTCAACAAAGAACAGAGCTGAATTATCTGTTTTGATTCTGCGGCGCTCTGTGATTGTTTCTTTTGGCACAGGCTGGATTTGGAAATACAGAAATATCACAAGACAGGCAGCAAATGCAATATTTCATGCAGTATTCCAGGGAAAGAAAAAAAAACAAAAGAACATTCCAGATGGGCGTTCGGAGAGACATTTTCCTTCTCCCTAAGACAAGGCTCTATGGAAAAGCACTGGGTGCAAACCTCTGCAAACCTTTCCTTCACCAAACCTTTTCTCTTTGTTTCTCCATATAGAATAGAATAGAATAGAATAGAATAGAATAGAATAGAATAGAATAGAATAGAATAGAATAGAATAGAATAGAATAGAATAGAATAGAATAGAATAGAATAGAATAGAATAGAATCGAATCAGACAGGTTGGAAGAGATCTCCAAGCTCATCCAGTCCAAACTAGCACCCAGCCCTGGCCAATCAACCAGACCATGGAACCAAGTGCCCCATCCAGGCTTTGCTTCAACACCTCCAGGGATGGGGACTCCACCACCTCCCTGGGCAGCCCATTCCAATGCCAATCACTCTCTCTGCCAACAACTTCCTCCTAACATCCAGCCTGAACCTACCCTGGCACAACATGAGGCTGTGTCCTCTTCTTCTGTCCGTGAGTGCCTGGGAGCAGAGCCCAACCCCAGCTGGCTACAACCTCCCTTCAGGTAGCTGCAGAGAGCAATGAGCTCTGCCCTGAGCCTCCTCTTCTGCAGGCTGCACACCCCCAGCTCCCTCAGCCTCTCCTCCTGGGGCTGTGCTCCAGACCCCTCCCCAGCCTTGCTGCCCTTCTCTGGACACCTTCCAGCACCTCAACATCTCTCTTGAATTGAGGGACCCAGAACTGGACACAGGACTCGAGGTGTGTCCTGAGCAGTGCTGAGCACAGGGACAGAATAACCTCCCTGCTCCTGCTCCAGGCCAGGATGCCATTGGCTCTGCTGCCCATCAGGGCACACTTCTGGCTCATGTTCAGCTCCTATCTCCCAGCACCCCCAGGTCCCTTTCTGTCTGGCTGCTCTCCAGTCACTCTGTCCCCAGCTTGTAGTGCTGTCTGGGGTTGTTGTGGCCAGAGTGTAGAACCCTGTACTTAGCCTTGTTCAGTCTCATGGCACTGGCCTCTGCCCACCCATCCAGCCTGGCCAGGTCCCTCTGCAGGGCCCTCCAACAGTTTGACATTTCTTTTTACCATTTCTTATATTGTTTCACACAGCTCATCATTTCAAGTCCACATGTCATAGAATCATAGAATGGTTTAGGTTGGAAGGGACCTCAAAGCTCAGCCAGTTCCAACCCCCCTGTGCCATAGGCAGGGACACCTCTCACTGGAACAGGTCACTCAAGACCTCATCCAACCTGGTCCTGAACACCTCCAGGGAGGTCAATGCTTCGGTGAAATGCATTCAGTGCAAATCAGACAGTTTAAGGTACTCTGAATTCTAGGGTTCTGCTGAGACTTTAAAGGAGATGTGGAAAATGCAGGTGAACACATGAAGAGATGCTACATCACAAGATAATTCACCTGTCTAAATGCTGGTGAAAATTATACTTTGAGAAGGGTTTTTGTAGTCTCATGCCTTGAGTTTCTTCTGTTTTTGATTCTGTGTGTGCTCTCAGGTGCAGCAAACCTTCCCATGCAGGTCATTTGATCCCTCCAGACCTTTAAATGCAAGAGCAAGATGGGGAAGGAAAGATTGTGTTGGTGTCTCATTGCTTATCTCAAATCCATCCTGCACAAGGAGGGAAAAATAAAAATAAAAAATTAGAGGGTTTAGTTTTAATGTGTTCCATGTAAAATAAATAAGGTCAAAGACAAAGAGGAGGAAAATATTACCATTCTGGAATGAAGTGAGAATATTAATAAAGGGAAATTGGACAGTTCAGTAATAAACAGCACAGTAGATCACCACCAAAAATTAGCATAATTGGCAGCTGGCATGTTCAATATTTCAAAGCACAGCAGAGCTTTGGTAGGCAGAAGTGCAGTTCAGTTCTTGGCCCCTTAAATATGATCAATGATTCCCTCAAAAATACTGCCTGTAGATAATCACATGTGAAACCCATTAGAGATTTTTTTTTTTTAGCTGCTTATAGAAATAGAAAGGGATGCATATTAATTTGCCATGCTCTTTCATTAGTTTTGTGTCATTTCCTTCATTAGTCATCTGCTGTTTCACTCTGATGTCAATGACAAAAAAACTGATGTCTGCCTCAGTTGTGCTGGTGAGTTGCACCCCATTACAAGAGTCATTCCATCCTGCTCACTGGTATGAGAGGGAAGGGGAAGGGGAAGGGAAGGGGAAGGAGAAAGGGAGGGAAGGGGAAAGGGAGGGGAGGAGAGGGGAAGGGAGGGGGTGAAGGAAAAACGGGAAGGGAAGGGGAAGAGAAGGGGAAGGGAAGGAAAGCGGAAGGGGAAGGGGAAGGGGAGAGGAAAGAGAGGAGAGGGAAGGGAAGGGGAGGGAAGGGGAAGGGAAGAGAAGGATATCTATTGTAACTAAAAGTGCTTTGAGAGTAAATCGTAGGGAAATAAATCCAG
>VWZI01021156.1:1914294-1940879 GCA_013396835.1 Psilopogon haemacephalus | reverse complement strand
CCCCCTTACATGTACATTGTTTCCTTGGGGCTTCTGACTTGGAGAATTGTTCAGGGGGTAGGGGGAGGAAAGGAAGCAAACTGATCCTTTATTAGCAGTCTAAATCACTGCAAACCTCTTCCTTTAACTCCTTTGGAAGCACACTTCTCTTTCCCTACTTCCATACTGATACACAAAAAGTCAAACATTAGGTGGAGTTGGGGGACAGGCTCTGCTCACTGCTCCCTGGGATAGGACAAGGAGCAATGGATGGAAGCTGCAGCACAGGAGGTTGCAGCTCAACACAAGAAGCAACTTCTTGACTGGAAAGGTCCCAGAGCACTGGCACAGGCTGCCCAGAGAGGTTGTGGAGTCTCCTTGTCTGGAGCCTTTCAAGTACTGTCTGGATGTGTTCCTGTGTGCCCTGAGCTAGATTGTCTGGTCTTGCTGTGGCAGGGGATTTGGACTCAATGATCTCTTTTGGTCCCTTCCAACCCCTGCCATCTTGTGAGCCTCTGATCTTAGACATAAAACATGCATAAATCCATTGTCCTAGTTTGGGCCACGAACTTAGCTGGTACCAGAGGACAGAAATGACTCCTCTCTTCAAGGGGGACCTAAGATCCCTCAAACTACCACTTCTTGCAGTGTGAATGTGTTTGTAAGTCACACTCACAAACTTACACTGGATAGATGTCTCAGACAGCAGCTGCTACAACTTCACTAAGTTTGTGTTCTGTACTCATCACCTTCCTCTAAAGTCTTTTAGATCCAGCTGTTGCAAGGGTTGCCTTTCAGTTTAATCACACAAGTGATGCCAGATTTCCAGCTCTTCTTTGCACTCAAATGAGAATATTTCCAGTGTTGCTACTGAATTGTTCTAATGCAATCAGGAGAGCCATTGTGGTTAAATTCCAAAGTTCCCAGCAAAGTATGCAAATCTCAGCATTTGCACAGCATGTTCCAGCGCGCAGTCAGTTACTTATAGCTCTCTCCACATGAGGAGTCTCTTTGCTTCACACAGGTTTTGTTTGCAGGGATGATAGCCCTTCATCTTCTCAATGAGACAGTTAGAATCACCCATCCAGGCTGTGCCTGAGTTACAAGCTGGAATGTCCTTTCCCTACCCTCCAAAACGCTGTTATTTGCAGAGCAAATGTTTTCATTCCCGAATTTGCAGTCTGAGGATTTGAATGCATTCCGCCCTCATGAATATTAGGCTGTGGAAACAGACAGAGTGGATCATTTTCTCATCTCTGCAGCTCCAGCAGCCACTCCTGTTAGGAGCTCATTTGGCACAAACCAGCCATAAATGCATCCAGCTTCGAGAATGCCTTTGAAAGTCACAGGCAGGGTTTAGGAACCAAAGGATTCTTCAGGAGGCAAGGAGAAACAGGACATAACTGAATCAGGATTTGGGGTGCCTGGGGGTTCTACACATCACATATTATCCTGGCAAGCACACAGTGACACACTACTATTCTAAATATTCAACTCTCCTTAGTGCTAAAGGGAGGCTGTGATAAATTGGAGTGAAAGTCTAAGACTTTCTATATAGAGAATCATAGAATGGTTCAGGTTGGAAGGGACCTCAAAGTTCATCCAGTTCCAACCACCTGCCATAGGCAGGGACACTTCCCACTGGAACAGGTCACTCAAAGCTTCATCCAACCTGGTCCTGAACACCTCCAGGGAGGCTGTGGAGTACAGAAGCACAGAATGTGATCTTCAAATAGATTCTGTGCTTCCGTGCTCCACAACATCCCTGGGCAACCTGTGCCAGTGTCTCACCACCCTCACTGCAAACAACTTCCTCCTAACATCCACTTTCAATATCCCCTCTGCCACTTTAAACCCATTCCTCCTTATCCTCTCATTACCAGCCCCTGTCAATAGTCCCTCCCCAGCCCTAACATAGCCCCTTCAAATCCTGGAAGGCCACTCCAAGGTCTCCTGGCAGCCTTCTCTTCTGCAGGCTGCAGAGCCCCAACTCTCTCAGCCTGTCCTCAGAGCAGAGCTGCTGCAGCCCTCTTGGCATCTGTATATAAATACAGATACAGATCTGAGCATCTGAGCCCTCTGTATGTAAATATATATATATGTAAATATATATATATATGTAAATATATATATATATATAGAGAGAGAGAGAGAGAGGTATACACATATAAAGATATCATTACTCAAATTGAGTTTGTTCAGCTGAAGATGGTTGTACTTGTAGAGTTCATTTGTCAGGAAAAAATGAAAAAGATGAAAGTTTGCTACCTAAATCCAATAAGATTTTTGTGTCAGGTTCCAGCACATCTGCATGCCTCATCTTAGCTAATTAAATAAATATTCCCCAGAATTTACCAAGGAATCTATTGGAAATTAACCTGTGGCCAAAGTGAGCTCTTTTGTCTGCTGAAATAGGATTAAGGTTTTAAAGGTTAAAAAGAAAAAGAAATAATGAATTAGCACAATTAAAATCGGGCTGGACTATAAGAGGATTTTAAACCTAACCAAATTCGCAGGGTACTTCAGGAAATAAAATTTGTAATGAAATGAAATTCTAAACAAATTAAACCCCCAAACCCTTCATATGTCTTCAATGGTTATAGAAAAAGAGGTAGATGTTTTTGTTTGGGCTTTCTTTCCTTTTTGGTTCCCTTTTTGCAGTCTACTGAAGCACTCAAGGATTATGTCTGATAAAAATGCTCTGAATAATTTATCCTGGAACGATCCCAAAGTGTTCTCTCTGGTATGCCAGATCAGATCCATTAGGAAGCGAAACGCCACCGTCTCCAGATGCATTCAGCTTTACTGATGCACACACATTTGATGAAGAGGTAGCTGAATATAAACCAGGCTTTTCTTCCCTTAGCTGAGATCTCAACTAAAAGCTGTATACAAACCCAGCTGGGTGTGGGGGATTTTTTTTTTTTTGCTAAGCTGTTTCACTCAGCTAAGTTTCGTTTCAGTGGGGCAGGCAGAAGGGAATGGGTAAGCAGCATGGCTTGGCTTACTCTAGGCTGGCATTTTCTTTTTTGATGCCAAACCTGCATATTGCAGAGTAGCAGACTGCACACCCACGGAAGTCTCATCTCCCTTTTAAACTCCCCAAACAGGAGTTAATTATCAGGTCAGACTCCAGGCAGTTTTCAAATAGATCCCTGCTCCAACCTAATCACAAATGCTGGACATGCCTGTTCCATTCTCCTGTCGAGCTTTGGGATTCCAGCCAGGAGGAACAAACTTCCTCTGGTGCTTACCAGCCATGATTTCCTTGCCACTGCAGGACTGCAGCCATTTCCATCTGAGGTGCATTTCTAATGTAAGCCAGACCAATATCCCATGAACTTATTACTGCCTTCAAACATGAGTTTACTTGCTTACTTTATACCAATGTTCTGGCTGAGAGATACTTCCTCTTCTCAGTCTTTATTGCTGACTTTTAATTCAGTAGGTCACCTTTTAGATCTTGCTATCATCTGTAAGTTTGGATACTATTAAAGGGGTTACCAGACACATTCAAAAGCTGCTTTATCTTCCCATTTCTTTTCAACATGTCAAGTGTTTTTTTTGGTCACAGTGTAGACTCAGCTAAGACATAATTAGTAGCTCAACTTTAACAGATTAAGAAGTCTCATGGACTGAGGAAACAGCAATCAGAGCAGTCTACAAGTAGTTCACACCACAGACAAAAACCTGCTCCTGCTGTAGATATTCCAGCCTGGCCTTAAACACCTCCAGGGATGAGGCTTCCACCACCACCCTGGGCACCCCCTTCCAGACTCTCACCCTCATGTTGAACTTTTTCCTAACATCCAGTCTGAATTTCCCCATTTATAGCTTTGTTCCATTCCCCCCAGTCCTATCACTATCTGACATCCTAAAAAGTCCCTCCCCAGCTTTCTTGTAGCCCCCTTCAGATCCTGGAAGGCCACAATAAGGTCACCTGGGAGCCTTCTCCTCTCCAGACTGAAGAGCCCCAACTGCCTCAGTCTCTCCTCAGAGCAGAGCATCTCCAGCCCTCTGATCAGAGGCTACCTTGCATATCTCCTGCAATGCCTTCTCTGCTGTGCCAGGCTTGTCTGCAAAACAAACCACTGGTGGGGATCTGTCAGTGATCATGAAAGTTGTAATTAAGAGGTGTCTTCTCACTCCAGTAAGAGGCAGCAGAGTGTGAATCTGTGTTAGTTTTCTTTCTGCTCCTTCATTTCCTGCACTCCAAGCTGTGTCTGTCTGTGAGGCTTTCCAGGGAGAGGGCATCATCAGATCACTTCCAGCTTCTCCATACTGTGGGAAGGGTGAATATTGTGCAGCTGTAAATGAAGGGTTGTAGTGGAAGGATACACAGTGGACTGCTGTGCAAAATCAGAGCCTTGCAGGGTGCAAAGGAGTTTATGGGATGATGATGACAGAGAAAGAGCTGCGAATGTGTAAAAGAAAGGGAGATCAACATAAAACATTAGGACCCTTAAATAAATAATGCAAATCCATTACTTCATTTTTAAGCTAGACGCAAAGGTTTTGTGCTCCAAATAGCTTTTCTTGCGCTGCAGGATAGGCACCTTCAAGTTACAGCTTGGGTACAGAGAGCTCTCAGAGTTGGATTCTCTAAAGATTTATATATCCTTTGTCAGAATGGAAATGGGCCAGAACCTTAAAAACTGCCTTTTCCTTTTTTTTTTTTTCTTTTTCCTTTGGCAAGCTTACCAGACGTGTAAGGTCAGAAGTGGAAGGAATGAATTAGCAAAGGAAAGGGGTGGGTGTGGTGGAGTAGAGTTCAAACCCAGTAATTCTTCATCAGCAGAATGGCCATTAAAGACATTCCTTCCTATAAATACACTAAGTTAACCCTCCTAAAATGCTCCGCTGGTTGCACAGCTGACAACTACCAACCAGCATCCTGACCAGCATCATGAGACGGATAGGCTGACTTTATAGAGCTGTTTCTGTTTTCATTGTACTGGAGAAGGGCAGATCTGCCACAACCACAGTGCAAGCACTGGCAGTAAAATCAGCAAGCTTGTAATTTATTAATTTTCATATTTAATGGGAGATACTTGCCTTTAAAGACTCAAAAAATATTAGGTGTTGTGAGTGGCACTCTCACACGTGTTTTTCTTCTCAATTTAAGCTGCCTTTTTGCTCTCAAGTTCACCACAAGTACTGAGCTGCAGTAAGGATCTAGCATAGGAGAATGTTGTTATTGGATTACCTCTAGGTTGAAGGCAGGGTTCTAAGAGGATTTATGCTCCCCAAAAGAGCAGTAGTGTAATATTTCTTGAAGAGCAGTACTTGTGCTAACCCAAAACATGCAACAAAACAGAGTGCCCAGCAAATGCATGTTTGGGGCTGCTTTTCTCTGTCTAACTCATGCTTTGTCAAGGTTCCTTTGATGACTCACTTAGGTGCTAATACATCTGTTAGTTTTGAAGGGAGATTTCACCTGGAAAATTGACTCAGAAGAAGAGAAGCCATCAAGATTTTCTCACTGGTCAGAAGAGAGCAAAGGAGGTGAAGATAAAGGCTTTATTTGTTTGTGTTTCTTTGGGTGTTGCAGAGCCTGAAAATCTGGCATGGTTGGGGAAACAGAGAGAAGAGTAACAAAGTTGTGCCTGGAGCCAGGCACTTCTGCTGCTCTAGTTGCCCAGACAGAATAACAGCAAAGATATTATCCAGCTTTTAGTCTAATTTACCCAGATTGGTTTATAATTTAGATCAGAGGATGTCAGGGGTTGGAAGGAACCCAAAGAGCTCATCCAGTCCAACCTCCTGCCACAGCAGGACCAGACAATCTAGCTCAGAGCACACAGAACACATCCAGACAGGCCTGCAAAGGCTCCAGACAAGGAGACTCCACAACCTCTCCGGGCAGCCTGTGCCAGTGCTCTGAGACCCACACAGGCAAGAAGTTACCCCTTGTGTGGAGCTGCAACCTCCTGTGCTGCAGCTTCCATCCGTTGCTCCTTGGCTTATCCAAGGGAGCAGTGAGCAGAGCCTGTCCCCCCTCTCCTGATCTCCAGCCCCCAAATATTCATACACATTGATTCAATCCCCTCTCAATCATCTCTTCCCAGACTAAGCAGCCCCAGGTCCCTCAGCCTCTCCTCCCCAGGTAGTGCTGCAGTCCCCTCAGCATCCTCAGAGCCCTCCCCTGGACCCTCTCCAGCAGATCCCTGTCCCTCTGAAACTGGGGATCCCAAAACTGAAGGCAGTATTCAAGATGAGGTCTCAGCAGGGCAGAGTAGAGGGGGAGGAGAACCTCCCTTGATCTGCTGGACACACTCTTCTTAACACAGCCCAGATGTCTGCCATTTTTTCCTTTCCTCACATGGCTTCAATTTTCCTTAGTCTTAACTTATTTCTGGATCTACCCGTAAGTAAGATGTCTTTACAGCCATGCAAGTCCATGAATGAGGCAGAGAAAGAATCCAGAAGGTTAGAAATGTTTTTAATTCCCTTTCTCATTGCCTGGTGTCTATGACCTTACACAACCAAAAGAGTTTCTTTCACTCCCTGACCTCTTTCTTACCTTTCTTCTATTTTCATGGGGCCGATCTGGTGGATTAGAGGTTTTGGCTTTCCCCTCCTTGCAGCAAATGGAAGATTTCAACTGCACTGCTTTGGCCAGCTGGGTACAAGGGATAAGAATCTGGCCTCTTGTGGTTAAAAGTGGAGCCTGGAGCATGAACAAGAGCCTGACTACCTGCAATTTTACACTGTTTTGAGGAGTGATTCATGGCCTTCCTTGCCTTCTGTCACCAACAGATTTTGGTCCAGTATTTCACTAAGGTCTTCATATCATCTTCTGTACAGAGCGTTGTGCTGTTGAAGCCAAGAAAGAGACTGTGGCTGAGATGTGTTGATGATGTTTTGGCTGCTTTTCAAGAAAGCACAGATGCTCCAAACACCTTTCTGGAATTCATAAGTGCTAAAAATGTCCTTCCATTAAAATGTATCAAGGAAATGGAGAAATAAAGCTCAATGTCTAAACAGATATAGCTGTACACTGCTGATGGAAAGCTCCTAATATGTTCCAGTTAGCAGTCCGGTGCATAGGAATCAATATATTCACTAAAGTCTAAAATTCATACTCTAATTGGCAAAATAAATGCTCTGAAGACAGCAGAACAGGACCAAAGCCAAGCCAAAAAAAAAAAAAAAAACAAACCCCAAACCAAAACCCCCAAAATAAAAACCACCCGACCACACAACCCAATCCAAAACCCAAATCCTTCTTCAATATCAATTATTTTGAATCAAGTCCTTAAGAGGAGCAGAATATTTTTTTTGACCCATTACATAAAATGAAAGGTCTCATGTCTGGGTTTTATTTTATTTTGTGGTTTGGGGTTTTTATATATTTGGTTTGCATCCAACAGGTGAAGAAACATCAATCTTTACTTTGTGAATGTGAAGGGATTCTACTAGCTTAAAAAAAAAAAAAAAAAGAAGAAGAAAGAGATAGAGGGCTGAAATCAATCTTATTTAGTAAAGCCTTAAGGAACCACAGCAGCCATTTATCTTTTCTTTAACTGCTTGTCTGGTAATCACCAAGTGAGAGTGTGTCTTTCACTTCAGATGGAAATGAAGTTGCAATTAGAGAAGGTGCTTCAGTTCTTTACTGCTGTCCTCAAACTAAGAGAGGTAAAAAACACAAACTGACCCCAGATTGACCAATAAGGTCAAGTTGAACTGGATCACAGGCTCACAGGATGCCAGCGGTTGGAAGTGACCCAAAGAGCTCATCAAGTCTAACTCCCCTGCCACAGCAGGACCAGAAAATTTTTGATCACATTTGGTGCTTCTGTGCTCCACAACCTCCCTGGAGGTGTTCAGGACCGGGTTGGATGAGGCCTTGAGTGACCTGTTCTAGTGGGAGGTGTCCCTGCCTATGGCACAGGGGGCTTGGAACTGGCTGAGCTTTGAGGTCCCTTCTAACCTAAACCGTTCTATGATTCTATGATTCTGTGATTCTATGGTTCTATGATTCTATGATTCTACTATTGTGGAGCTGCTTGAGCAGTGCCAGTGCAGGTGGTAACAAAGTCTGTTGGCTGCCACTTAGACCCAGTGTAGGTGGGCAGAGAAGCAGCCCAGCAGCTAGCTCCTGGCTCTGCCTGTGCAGCTAAGAACAACCTGCCTGAGCAGTTTAACTCAAGTAATTTTTCCTTCTTTCTTTTATCCTAGTCTCTTATTTGTTTTCTGGCAGGCATCAGCACTCCTGGGAAAACTTCCCTTGTATGTAATAAAACCAAGATTGCTTTCGTGTAGCTTTTGATTGCCAATGTTTTTGCAGCTTTCAAAGAGCCCTACTTCCAGAGCCTTTGCAGAGGAGCGTGTTCTTGCTAGGCAGTTGGGTTTAACTCCAGGATTTGTAGTAAATCTGTTTAGCTTTTCCTTTGTTTTAAGGAAGGAGAATAAGTGCATGTCTTTGAGCTACACCGTTTCTCACCAGGAATATTCAGGTTGTTAATCTGAGCTGTTTTTAATCCATGCTCCTTTCTTTTTAACCCAGAAGAAATCTTAAAATTGGATGTCTCGGGCTGTAAATGAAAGCCTAGAAATAAAGAAACTCTATCCCCTAAATCCCAGTCTTTAGTTCTTTCTTGTAGCAAGGAACTTCACAGCTAAATTATTTGGAAATCAAACATTTTAAGTGCTTTCTCATGAGAGTTGCAGCTGGTTGCTTTTAGGCGCTTCCATGGAGCCTCCACTCCACTCACTTGCTGAACACAACTTCCAGAGTAACTTCACAAGCTCCAGTAAAATTCACTTAAAATACAGACTTAAATGTTAAGTGACACAGGAGAACTTCCAGTAGCTGAAGGGGGCCTACAAAAAATCTGGGGAGGGACTTTTATAGGCTATCAAGCAGTGATAGGACTAGGGGGAACGGAGCAAAGCTGGAGGTGGGGAGATTCAGATTGGACACGAGGAAGAAGTTCTTCAGCACCTGAGTGGTGAGAGGCTGGAATGGATTGCCCAGGGAGGTGGTTGAGGCCACATCCCTGAAGGTGTTTGCAGCCAGGCTGGCAGAGGCTGTGGGCAGCCTGATCTAGGGTAGGATGTCCCTGGGCATGGCAGGGGGGTTGGAACTGGATGCTCCTTGTGGTCCCGTCAAACCCTGACTGATTCTATAATTCTGTATTTCTTTGTTGATTGATGGATTCTGCCATCCAGGATGAAGTTCTTTGCTGGTTTTGTGGGCTAGGCTGTAGACTGTACCTGACAGCCTAAAAAGTCCCTCCCCAGCTTTCTTGTAGCCCCCTTAAGATACTGCAAGGCCACAATAAATTCACCTAGGAGCCTTCTCTCCAGAGTGAACAGCCCCATCTTCCTCAGTCTGTCCTCATGGGAGAGGGGCTCCAGCCCTCTGATCATCCTCATGATGCTGGGTTTGGTACTGCTGGATTATCCTGAGACCTACTATGACAACCAGAATTGTAACAGGCAGACTTTCAGCTCGGAGGTCCTCAGCTCAAATCAATAGTGATGGACTTGACTCCACACTGTTGGAAAGCCAGTTAGGGTGTCCAGTTGCAGAAAAATTCATACCCCCCTTAAGGAAATTAATCACTTTAAAAAATTTGCTAAGAATTATCCAAACCCAAATGGTGAGGAACATTTAGATCTCATCCCCTTACTTTTCAAACCTACAGAATAATCTCACATGATCTTTTTGTCTCCTTCTTGACTTCCTGTTGGTACTGGAAACAAAGAATGCCTTTTCTCATCCACTCTTGATTCATTAAGAAAATGCCAACTAGTTCTTTGCTTCCTCAAAATTAACACATTTCTCGTGGCCTTTTATTCAACCAGTTTAATATTCTGGTATAAATAAGCAAACACATAGATAATAAGGAAGAAAAAAAGGCTATTTATCCTTTTTTTTTTTTTTTTTGCCATCTCACATGAGGGAAGCAGAGTGGAGGTTATTGCCATCTACACCACTGCATTCTTTCTTTCTGCTGTTCATTACATCTGAAGCACTTTTATCCCTGCTTGCTCCTCAGTATTCCAAGCTCAGTTCAAACATTATTTCTTGCTGCGGATAAATTTGGCAAGTGCCCAGATTGAACAGCAGAGTGGGTGGACTAATACAACTGAAAATCATTGCCTGAGCTGATCCTGGCATTTTAGTTTGCTTCATGATTAAATTCAGAATGAAAACCTTAAAAGCCAGGCGTGCTGTGGGGAGAAAAAAAAAACAAACCACAGTCTGAAGTCCAGAGTGTTAAATGTCTAAGCTGTGGAACACATCTGCAATGTCTGGCTCACAACCCAGGGTCTGGCCAAACTTTTACATAGACACACTCCACTTCTGAGCTTCTCCTTGTACTTGTTCTGGAGTTCTGAACTCAGAACTGCTTGCAAGGTGCAGGACTAGCTTTGATGCAGGAGAATTTGCTGGCACATGACTGTGTGTGTCAGGGCACCAGCTATGTGCTTCAAAGGACAAATCCACTGAACTGAAAGTAGTTTCATTTTAACAGCAGCAACAACAACTACTTAAAAACCCCCAAATACTGGGCACAGGGAGTCCCAGTTCCAGATGACTTCTCTCATCTCTATGCTGCAACTGGGGAATCCTTCTACATGTCCTATTTGTCCCTGCTCCAGGCTGGTTCCTGCTCATCTTTCCTGTACTGAGCATTCATGTTACATCTCTCCTCTGTCTTACACATAAAAGCTGCCTGTAGCAGTCAGCTTCATATTAGCACTCCAACCAACCAACTAACCAACCAACTAACCAACCAACCAACCAACCAACCAAAACCTCTGCTGGTTGTTAAGGAATATTTGAATAGCTTACTGCATGCAGCCACCACAGACACATGCAGGTTGGCAAAGCCCCTCAGGATCACCATGTCCAACCCAGATCTCTACTCTGTAAGATTCACCTTAAACAATATCCCTAAGTACCACATCCAAACCACCCTCAAACACACCCAGAGTCAGTGACTCCACCACCTCCCTGGGCAGCTCATTCTGGTGTCCTTCTTATGATGGGGCCTCCAGAACTGGACACTACATTTGAGATCTCTTGAGACAAAGAGCAGAAGATATTTAGGAAAGCAGAATAAGGCTTTGTGATCTCTATGTAGTGAGCAGGAGAAAGGAGTTTTATATGTCAATCTTACAGAACACAGTGAAGCTGCAGGTGCTTTTCCAAGTGAGTGATGCTAAGCCAGGAACCTGCAATACTCCTGTCAAGAAAGAAAAAAAAAAGAAAAAAAAAAATTGTAGAGTTGTTTTGAACAGTGAGGAGCTTGGAGATTATTTTGTGATCTCAGTATTAGAGAATCGCAGAATCAGGCAGGGTTGGAAGGGACCACAAGGATCATCCAGTTCCAACCCCCTGCCCTAGGTCAGGCTGGTCACAGCCTCACCCAGCCTGGCCTTAAACACCTCCAGGGATGAGGCTTCCACCACCTCCCTGGGCAACCCATTCCAAGGTCTCACCACCCTCATGCTGAAGAACTTCTTCCTAACATCCAGTCTGAATCTCCCCATTTCCAGCTTTGTTCCATTCCCCCCAGTCCTATCACTACCTGACAGCCTAAAAAGTCTCTCCCCAGCTTTCTTGTAGCCCCCTTTAGATACTGCAAGGCCACAATAAGGTCACCTGGGAGCCTTCTCCTCACCACATTGAAGAAGATGTAGAAGATGGCTTTTGCTGAGTGCAGCTGTGACCAAAGCTCCATCCTGCAGCACAGCCATACAGACACTATTAAAGAAAATGACAAAACTCTTGCTGAGACTGTGGAAATGCTGCAAAATTACCTATCCCCAAAGCCGCTTCTGATTGCAAAGCATTTCTGCCTTTATTGATAGGATCCAGCAAATAGAACATTTGCTGAATATGTGACTGGGTTAAAGTAATTAAATGAGCACTGCCAGTTTGGAGGGAATTTAATTGATGCATTAAGAGAAGGGTTACTGAATGTTATGCAAAACAATGCAATCCAAGAGCAGTCTTTGATGGAAGAAGCACTGACCCTGAAACGTGCTGTAGATGTTGCAGTTTCAGAGGTGCCAGAGAGGCACAGCACTTCCTGAAGCTTGTACAACACATAAATTAGGCACAGCACAGAGAACTGAAAGCCTCCAGTGGGGAGGGAAAAAAAAAAAATCTCCTGATATTGGTATTGGTGGTTCAAGGACAAACTCTGAAGGAACTGCAATTAACAGATACATGCGAGAAACATCTGAGTCAGGGCAAAAAAAAGTGTAATTACTACTTCAGAATGGCAATTTTGAAGCCTGCCTGCTGCACCTTGCAAAGAACCACCATAAAGCTGCATGTCTAATGCAGTCACTTTAGAAAGGAAAAAAAAAAAAAAAAAAAGAAAAGAGAGAGGAATAATGCTCAAAATGGAGCTGTAACGTTTAGAACATCACAGAACCACAGAAGCACAGAATACCAGAAGCACAGAAGCATAGAAGCACAGAATCACAGAATCACAGAACCAGGGAACCAAAGAATCACAGAATCACAGAATCAAACAGGTTGGGAAAAAAAAAACCCAAACAAACCTCTAAGATCATCAAGTCCAATCTATCACCTAACCCTTCTCATCAACTACCCCATGGCACTAAGTGCCTCATGCAGCCTCCTCTTAAACACCTCCAGGGATGGGGACTCCAACACCTCCCCAGGCAGCCCATCCCAATGCCAATTACTCTTTCCATGAAGAACTCCTTCCTAATGTCCAGCCTGAAGCTGCCCTGGCACAGCTTGAGGCTGTGTCCTCTTGTTCTCTTGTTCAAGTGAACCAATAATTTAAAATAGAGGAAAATATGGAAATACAGTCAATATATTGCCCACTGGATAATAGCAGTCCTGCTCTTGACCAGCTTAGAGGCAAGTGTGCTGGCTTTATGGCAAAGGATCACTTCCAGGAAAGTATTAGAAGGAAGGTAGCAAAAAGACACTGCAGGTGATGTCAAAGAGATCTTTAGCACTATGAGTGACAACACCAGCAAAGCCTGGAGCTGGTTTCTTGATGATCTAACAAGCTGGTAAGTGAAGCTAGGACCTCCTCTTCCAAGCTAGGGGCAGGAAGTGAACCCAGCTGTAGGGAAGAGGGCAATTGGACATGCTCACAGTAATTTTGAACCCCAAAGGAGCAGTCATTGGCACATATGTTCTTAGTTTTGCACTGAAGTCTGCATTCTTAGGGCTCTGAATTAAAAAAAGAAAAAAAAACAAAACCAAAACTGTGGTCCTGCATGGAGAGCTGATTAAAATTGAGACTCACATATTAATATTCCAGAAGATGGACACAGAAAGATGAGGTTTTATTTCACACGGAGCTAGCCATGAGTGAAAAGCCCTTCCAAGCACAATATGAGCAGGCTTGCTGTTAGGATGCCAGTTGGCTTCATCATATGGAGATACTGCTGCCTTTAGTGTCTGCTTCTCCACAGACTGCACAATAAACTGAGGCTCCACAAAAGCTAAGGGCTTCCTAACTGCTCATTGACACAAAATAGTGGTCTCCAAGTCCTCTTTCGGATGTCATTACACTCCATCATGTCAGTGATCCATGGATAATAAGAGTGCCTCATGTAAATCACTCGGGGGTGTTCTGCTGCCTTGTTAGGTTCTCATATAAATTTAATAACAGGATTTATTTTATTTCCCTGTTGAGAAATGCAAATGGCTGGAAATGCTTTCGATGTAGCCACTAAAGCAAAATGGTCTCCAATCCTTCACACTGCTGTGTGCATCTCTGCCTTTCCTTTCTCCAGATCCTTTCTCTCTGGTTTCCCTCTTTGGTTCAGGAGTAAGGAATGAGCTGCCAATGGAATGGGCTGCCCAGGGAGGTGGTGCAGTTGCTGTCCTTGGAGGTGTTGAAGGAAAGCCTGGATGGGGCTCTCAGTGCCATGGTCTGGTTGATTGGCTAGGGCTGGGTGCTAGGTTTGGCTGGATGAGCTTGGAGCTCTCTTCCAACCTGATTTTATGATTCTATATTTTGCCCCTGTTTTACACTTCACCAGTACAGTGCATCTTAGCTGAGAGGGCTCTGCTCCTTATTACCTCTGCTGGAGAGCAGCCCTGTAGAGAGGGACCTGGGAGTGCTGGTGGAGAACATCCATGGCACAGCAATGTGCCCTTGTGGCCACACTGTTCCTGATCCAGGCCAGGATGCCATTGGCTCAGTGGTCAGCAGTCCCTTTGAGATACTGACTCCAGACCATACTCCTTAGGGATAATCCCAGCTGTCAGGTGTAAATCATAGCAATTATCATCACTCCACATTCACGTGAAGGCCATGCTGAGGCGTGCTAATTGCAGGGGAAAGTTAGATCTGCTTTACAGCAGCAACAACAAGCTCCACAGGCCTAAAACTTCTGTTGCACTACGTTTTCTCCTCTTTTCATTAGACTAAAACCATGAATTCAAAATGTCTCTTAAAAGCAAGTCCTAATCAGGGAAATTAATATTTAGCTGCCATGAGATTAAGAATCACAGCTCTTTCTGCAGAAAAAAAAAAAATATATNNATTCTATTCTATTCTATTCTATTCTATTCTATTCTATTCTATTCTATTCTATTCTATTCTATTCTATTCTATTCTATTCTATTCTATTCTATTCTATTCTATTCTATTCTATTCTATTCTATTCTATTCTATTCTATTCTATATACCAGGGTATAGCTAAAGCCTGCACAGAATCCCTGGGGATGGAAGGCATCTCTGGAAACCCTCCAGTCCAACCCCCTGCTTAGAGCACAATCAACTACAGAAGCCTTTTGGTTTGGTGTGGGGTTTTTTGGTTTGTTTGTTTGGTTTTTTTTTTTGCTTTTCCCAGGTTTTATTTTTCCTGTATAGCCAGGATCACTGACAGTCTGAAATGTGCTGACTTACGAGCAGCCTCAGTAACTAAAAAACACTCCTACAAGAATAGCCCATTACAGCACAGGTCCTCTATTTTTGTCTTTTCCTGTCTGCAGACATCAGAAACTTAGGAAAAGAGCACAGTTGTGGATTTTTTTTTTCCCTCTGAAGAGCAATGTCTTGCACATATTGCAAGCATGTTAGCTGTAAATAATATTTGATCCTCTGAAGCTTTCTCTTTTGTTAGTATATTAGGTGGCATAATGTTATCAAGGTGTCTATAAAGATGATTATTGATGTAGCTACAAAGAGGAAAGGCAGGCTATTAAATTTTGTGTAGCTCCATAGCTGTTCAGGATAATAAACCAGGCTTCCCAGGAATACAAATAACTTCTGCCATCAAATATTTAACTCTGTTGAAGAATCTCTGTACAGGGAAAAAAAAAAACAAAACCACAAAACCAAACAAAACCCAAACAATTCTATGGACACTGAGAAAGACAATTACCTGTTAAACCTCTTAAATAAAAAAAAATAAAAAGCATAGATGTTTTAAGCCTTAATTCTTTCCAATCAGATAGTTTATTATCCTGACAACCCCCCCCCACAAAACATACAACAAACAGATGAGAAGTGGGAGCTGCCCCATTTTTTTTTTCTGTTGGTTGCTTTTTTTTTGTTTTTGGTTCGGTTGTGGTTTGTGGGGTTGGTCACTGTTTAAAAAAAAAAAAAAAAAAAAAAAAGGCAAAGTGGAAAAGTGGTACGAAAATATACAACTTGAAGTGGAAAAGATATTTTTCTCCACATATTTTGCAAAGCTAAACGTAACTTTTTGACTGCAAATATCATTCTGCCAGACTGCATCCGCAAAATAGAGTTGAAATGCTTGGGAAACCTAAGCCTCCAGTAAATAAGCACTTAGCATAGTTGGATACATTGATTTATGCTTAGAAGTTTTGGTTCCTTGTGATAACATATCTAGAACAGTGTCTAGAACAAGTGATTTTTTATTTCTCTTTATCGAAGCCTTGTCACCGGAATTTGTCTGCTTTTACAGGACCATAATTCAACCCTTCCACTTCAGGAAAATCCTTGTTTTCTTAATTCAGCCTCTCTGAGGCAATGCACTTCACTGATTGCTTCTACTGCAAGCACATTAGCCTGGCACAGAATTAGGTGCTAATGGTGTTTCTTAGCATTGAAACTATCACTGCAGAACCCAGACTGATAATGGCATTTGTCTCTGGCCAGTGGAAATTATTAAGGGAATGAGATTGCTTGCAAAGGATTCCTGCTCTGCAGATACAAATTTGTTTTCATTGTGGGAGAAAAAAAAATATATATATATATACATCTTTAAAACAGAGAGGAAAATACAGTTTAAAACCACAGACGTGCTTGATACCATAATGAAACTTCTGTGATAGAAGAGGTCCATCTCAAGAAGAAATATTTGGGGAATTAAATGATGGGGGTTTTCCCCCCCTTTAATTAGAGATGTTTTATCAAACCAAGAAATCTTCCCTTGATCTTACTTGATATCAGAAGTGAACTGGTGAAGGACTTGTCCTGCTAGGAGCCTGAAAATTCATAACTCACTGTCTAAGCATTGATGCAGAGGTTGAGGCTGAAATTAAAACTGTTGCTGAAGACAGATTGACATTCAGGGCCAAGTTTATACCATCCCTTACAATTGATGGGGAAATTTAACTGGATGGGCTCAGCTGGACAACTTGAAAAATTATTTCATATCCTGAGCTGGAATGATTAATAAATATTTGATTCCTTGCAATAAATCACAGGGTTATCAGGCAGAAACGAGCAGGCGTTTCTGTGATCTAACACTGCTTCCATGAAGAATTATATATAGATATATATGTGTTTGTGTATATATATGTATGTACTGAAGAAAAAGTGAACACAGAAAGATGTAAATGTTGGCCATATTACTGAATTCTTGGACAGGAGAGAGGCTTCTCAGCTTGCCATACCCATGGGATGTGTTTTCAAAGTGCTGTTACCCATTCTGCTTCTTCATGCACCATAGTACCTGCCTTGACCTAGTGTAGGATGTTCAAAGACAATAGGGGGAGGGAAAGTCTTGCTTCTTCAGTAGGAAATACACATTCCTACAGTCAGATGTTATCAGCTTCATGAAATTACTCATTTTTGGAACAGGAATTTTGACTTCATGAGGCACTTGGAGGTATTAATTTGTTCTATTATTTATAGTCGCTGCTTTTAATTCCTGGTTTGATAAGACCTCCTCTGACTCCATATAACTGGGAAAAGGATCATTCTGACACGTCAGGAACATGGGATTGAATTCAGAGCAGAGTCCAGTCCTGCTCTACAGTGTCCTGTGAAGACTCCACTGATGTCATTTGGGTGAATAAAATAAATCTCCTTTACAAGTATACCACATTTGCAGACCTCAAGGCAGCATTATCATAAAACTACTGCTTTGTCCTCTATACAAGTCCTTTATAAGATATATTGCTAGTGCAATGGCTTTAAAAATCAAAATGCAGTCTTCTAGAACAAAGAGCACTTTTATCAAAGGGAGGAGAATCACAACTCTGCCTCAGAGCAAGGCAGCGACCTGTATGCAGCAGGCTGCAAGCTTGAGTAAAATGTTCATCTGAACAACATCACAGACAGTGATTTAATTTTTGCTCCTTTGCCTTTATTGCAGCAAAAAAAAAAAAAAAAAAAATGAACAACCTCTGGATTCCTGTGGGTAGTCAATGCTCATGTTGTGCCCCTGTGTTTTCTGCCAGATAGAATCTGCAGTAGATTGTTGCTTCCTTTGTCCATGCCCTGCACCAGCCTTGAGTTGGCTAAAGCATGTATTATTTTTTTTTAATTAGAAATGGTTACATCAGCTTTTTGCCAGAGCAAATGAACAGTGAGGATCGTGATGCCAGGCTGCAGAAGACAGCAAGGCATCCTGAAACACCAACCTTGCGCTTGGAATTCGAGTTTCGATGGCGGCAAACCCTTCCAGATTCCTGGCCCCTTGCACAACGTGGCGAATCCTGTCATCTCTTCCTTGATAGCATCTACTTGGAAGGCTGGAATGAGCAGTGCAAACATTCCTGAAATCCCTCCTCTTTGTCATACCACCAGGCTCCTGAGCAATCACCACTACATACCTGAAAAAGGATACGCTGCTTCAAATATTTACAATGTCTTGCCACAGCAGCTAGAAACAGACTGTGCCAGCTGAGTGGGAGAGAAAATAGCTTAAGGAAAGCTTTGTTTTCATTCTTAAGTCTCCAAGTTCTATAAACTTTGCTCTCTTATTAAGTAAACTTGTCCTAACAACCCTATTGTACTTGGTTTTGAACTGTTCCTCGAGCTCTCCCCGCTGTGGCACTTAAGATAATCTGAAGAAGCCTAATTTATGTCTTGAAACTCCCTTGCTTCTCCGTAAAAAAGCTGATATGCTACAGATGACCATGAGAGCTTAATGCATAAATACCTCAGAAGCACACAAGTTGGTGCAGTACTCCACAGCAAAGCAGCTCATGTAGAGACCTCGGGTGGAGTTGAGAGGCATCCCTGCCCATGGCAGCAAGGTGGGAGTAGGTGATCTTTGAGGTCCCTTCCAGCCTGAGCTAAGATTCTCCATTAGCTAGCTTCAGTGGAAAGAAGCAGATTTTTGTTTCCCAGCAATTCTTGCCTTTCTGTTGAAATGAAAACAAGAGCAAAATAAATCCAGAAGCTAAACCAAGAAGAAAGAGCAAGAAAGCAGAAGCCTCCTGAAACGATTCCATTACAAACGGCCTGCCTTTGCCTGTGTCACACTACAGCTCGGCTTCCAACGTGCACGTTTTCTCTCCAAGTTTTAGCTTTGATGAAAGCAGAGGTTTCATCAAAGAAAGAAAAAAAAAAAAAATCAGATGAAAGGATCACACAAATATAAAGCAGATGTATGTTGTACAGAGATATCACAGGAGTGACATTAGGCTGAGCTAACTGCCGGGGATCACATCGTATGGCACAGGGCACAGGCACCCAACAGATGTCCTGCTTATTAATGCACACAGTTCTGAGCTTTACACACCCTGATCTTCTCAGGCTGGGAATAATTCAGCTTAACACTTACTGTTACGCAGTGAGCAAAGGAAGATCGTATAATTAATATCCTGAAAGAATGAAAAAAGGTACAGAATCCACTTAACTGTTGAAGATGACCTCTAGAGGTCCCTTCCGGCCAGGACCGTTCCATGATTTTATAATTCTGTGTTTCTATGATCCTGTGATTCTATGAGTCTATGATTCTATGATGAGCAGCTTTTGATTTCTTTGAAAACACATGTTTATTTATTTATTGTTGTCTCAGCCTGCATCCCACCAAACAACAGCTCACCTGTGCTGCTGGAGACACACTGCCTGCTGAGGGGGGAAAGTGGAGTGACAGATGGATGGATTCTCCAGCAACCTATAAATGGAGTAATAAAACTAAATGGCATTTCTGCTTATGAGATTTCTTTGGTCCCCTAGCTGTCACTTTGGTGGGTCAATAATTTTCCTATTTTCTTGTAAACCATTATTACTATTTCATTCTGGACACTGTTACAGGCTACGAAAGCAGTTGTGATACAGCATTGGAGATTCAATAACCTTTGCTACTTGCTGCAATCTTATTCTGCTTGCTTTTTTTTTTTTTTTTTTTTTTTTTTTTTGACCAATACCTCTCTTTGGATCAAGGCTCAAGAGACCAGAGAGTTTCTCTGTAGAGTTATCTTGCCAGAGATAATGATGGAGGCATTTTCTCATCATTGATTGCAACAGAAGTCAGTTTTCTGGCTGTGCAGTGTAGCTTTCAGAATTCAGGGAGGACATACATGAAGAAGCACATATAAATGCCTGGACCAGAAAGCTGAGACTCACAGACACTGTGTCAGCTTTCAAAGCTAGCTCATACTGTCAATAAGTGCAAGTATAGAGGTAATTCAGTGTTGGTCACCCCTGGCACCCAAGGTGTTATTCTTTTTATGTTTAAGAACTCCAGTGTAGAACTTGATGCTGCATACAACTTTTCAGGCAAGCTCTTCTACCTGTGCCCTCCAAATGGGAGAGCAGAGGCAGATTCCCACCGAGTTTTCCAGTGTTTGCCAGACCTTTGGTTGTGTTGTCTTGATTCTAGGCCTGAAAAGCTTTTTAAAAGTCTTAAGAATCATTAAAAATGCTTCAGTTTCTCTGTATAATGCATGGGTAACAACTGCCTGTCCTCTCTTCTTTAGCCTATCTCACTGTGACTGCATTGTCTGCAGCTGCTTTTCTCTCTTTCTTTCATTTGCACAGTAACACCTAACAGCTTTGCAGGAAAAAAAACAACAAAACAAAACTGAGAAAATGAAGACTCTTGGGCAGTCTGTCTTCTGCATGAGCAAGCACTGCATTGGTCGGTGCAGAGTACTGGTACAGGAAGAAAATTCATAGGATTCCTCTATTTGATGCTTTATTTCTTCATTAAGGCTTTGATATTTTACTATTGTTAAGCTATGTGGGGTTTACATGAAAACCACCAACTCCTGGCTTGCTAAAGAGGGGCTTTTGTTCCTTTTCTATTTTTTTTCTTTAATGGCATATGGATTAAATTATCAATCTGCTTTCCTGACTGTGGGCTTGTTTTGAAGTTTGATTCTAAGAGGGGATGAAAGGTGTCAGAATTTGTATTGGTGTAAGCCAAGGATGGAATTTGTTCCCAGAGGCTTTATGAGGCTTGTTATGAAAACAGGAAGTACCTGAAGTGCAAACCCTTACAGCAGGAAAAAACAATACAGCATGTTATGAGACCATCCTGAGGTACAGTTTAGCACTTGGTAGGTCACTTCTGAACTAATTAGGAAATATTTCAGCTGACTTTTTCTGTAGTCCATAGAAGATTGTGAATAGGAAGAAGCAACCAGATGAAGCCACAGCACAAGCCTATAGGAAGAGAGATAAATATTGGTGTGATGGTTTGGGAGTTCTTCCCAAACAACATGCAATAGGCAACCAGCAACACAAAGAGGGGACACAGCCTCAGGCTGTGCCAGGAAAGGTTCAGACTGGATGTTAGGAGGAAGTTCTGACAGAGACAGTGATTGGCATTGGAATGGGCTGCCCCGGGGAGATGGTGGAGTCCCCATCCCTGGAGGTGTTGAAGCAAAGCCTGGATGGGGCACTTAGTGCCATTGGCTAGGGCTGAGTGCTAGGTTGGACTGGATGAGCTTGGAGCTCTTTTCCAACCTGATTGATTCTGTGATTCTATGATTCAATAGCTAGAGAGTACACAGGAGGCAGAAAAACTTACTGGCCAAACTCAAACAATATTCAGGAATGATTCCCTAGGGCTGTGCTGTTTCAGGAGCCCAGAGTAGTGCAGTGCTAAGAGAGGGAACATCCTGAAGTCCAAAAATCCTGACTACTCAATATTTTCAGTCCACTTTGAGGGCATTTGGCTTTAGTTCCATGTTATGTGAAGGTATTCAAACTAGATTATTCCTCCTAGAAAGTGTCAATTCCTTCCAAGCAATGTCTTCATCTCCTGCAGCTGGTGACTCTTCATTGTGACACTGCACATGTCAGCTCTGCTGAGCATACAAATAGCAGAGCTTGGCAGTAGGCTGACTCAAAGGAAGAGAGTCAATTCACTTGAAGATTTTAAAGACCCTACTCTTTCTCATTCTTTTGATGCTGCTGAGGGTGACCATGACCCTAACTTTGGTGACTGTGAGACTCTCATAATCCTTTAAAGATCGACACAAAACAACCAGGTTGAGGGAGAATTATTTGGTGCTTGTATCAGCTTGGAGTTTTGAACTTCTGGGCCACAGCACCAAATTGACATGTTGGGGTTTTTTTTGATCATTCAGGTTACCTGAGTCACTCCTATTATTTTGACATGCTGTGGAAATTGAAATATAAGAGTTGGGGACTCAGTGCAGTCGAGGTAAATTTAGTTTTCCAGTTATACCTCTGCAAAGGACTCCTAAAGAATTAATTCCTCTACCTTGCAAATGACATTTTCTTCACTTTAATTCACTCCCTGCTTCAGTCTTTCTTGCTCCTGACTTCTCGTATTGATTGAGTTTTAGCTAGTTCATTGGAAGTCCTCCTTTTAACCTTGCCTGTGTGAAAATCTCTCCTTCCTTCTTGGGTTCAAGTATAATTCTGGTCTACTCAAGGTCACTTCACTTCTGAACCTTGAATCAAGAGTCGCTTTTATATGTTCTCATGAAATGCAATCTGCCAGGGTAGTTGCCTGAATTTAGCCTGGTTCTGACTTGTTTTTGCACTCATTTCGTCTCTTCCCACTCAGGTTCTTAACCAGCAGTGAATAAGAAAATAGCAGGGAACACAATATATAATGGGCCTTGATTTGATTAGCAATTATCTCAACCTTGCTGCCCTCCTGTAAGGCACAGGTAAAAGAAAATGGGTGGCAGACAAGTTAGAAACTTTCATTTTTAAAAAGCATTTCTGGGTACTTTTAGGTTAGTTTGCCCTTCAGTCATTTTCGTGGCCTTCCTCTGGAATCCACTCTGTCAGGTCCACATCCTTCCTGTGTTGAGGGCTCCAGATCAGGATGCAGTACTCCAGGTGAGATTTTACCACAGCAAAGTGGCAGAATCATCTCCATACTTGTTTTGCTGCAGCCTAGAATTCAGCCTGGGTTCCTCTGAGTATCCATTCGGAGCCAAAGCCTTCATTTTCTTTTGTAGTGACTCCTTGTGCAACGCCTGCATCTCTCAACTCCAATCTCAGCCTTCTTCATTGAAGAGCCAAGCTAGCACAGGACAATGCTTCCTTAAAGGCTAGCAGAGTTAGCAGATCCCTTAGTGCTTACAGAGGCAAGAGGAGGATATTTTCCTCTGATCAGGACCATCTGTATCAGGATGCAGCTTGTTTAGTGCAAACAAAGAGGACTTCCAGGAACTGAGGCTACAAATCATTGTGCCGTTTCACTCCCAGTTCTCAGTTGTCTGCCCTCAAGGATTTAATTAATACTCCAGAAATAAGCTTTAAAAGATTTGAGTGTCTACACCTTAAAATTAGCTTAATGTTAATGTTTGGAATAACGTTTGGAAGTAACAGTACCTGCAACGTACTGTTTATACTCTGCCTTGGAGCTACTATTGTGTAAAACATAATTAAGGAGTTTCCTAAAATGTGCAGTACAGTCTAGGTCAAGTAAATACATAATCAGGGAGTTATTAATGGAACTTCAATTAATTAATATGCCTCCATCGGAGCCATTAAAGCTGATTAATGTTATGGCACAGAAAGAGAATCTGCAGCTAACAAATCAATGACCCAGCAGACCGTATTGTCTCCTTTGGAACCATTACACTGTACCATATCAAAACCTCATTAGAGAATTCTTAATTTACTGATCATCAGACTCAGCACATTAGTTGGCCTAGGCTGGTGGTGCATGTGTACAGAGGAAATGCAAGATGCTGCTCCATCGGGGTCTAAATCTGCTCCCACTTACACTGCTGTAACTCAAGGTTAAGGCCACTGGAACCAAGGAAGATTCATGGTTTAGGGGGAGGGGGAAAGCCAAAGCAAAAAACTACTCCAAGAGGAGAGTAAATTCTATTGAGACTTTAAAAAATTCATCTCTTGCTCTCATTCAATAGCTCATTTCTACAAGACTAACTAAAGAGCTGATATTTCTTTTTAAACTGGAAAGGGAATCAGCTCAGAACTCATAAATATATGATAGGGAGGCAGAGCAAGGCAGCAGATTGTCTGTTTCCATGTTTTACATATTTGGATTTCATCTGAGGTTTAACTCGGGATCTGAATTCTCAATTTGCAATTGCAGCATCTCCAGGATGCATTTTACCCAAGACTGATGATGCATATGCCTAGCCCTTACCCTTCCTAGGCATAGATTTTGCCCAGAAATTCATTGGCTCCTTCTCGTTAAGGATATATCTTCCTCTGATACTCATTAGCTTGGGTGGATTTACACCTGGGCTAATTCTGTTCCAAATGGCTTCATACAGAATAAACGTTCACTAGTGCAGTAAGCAGGAGTCCTTTGAGAGCAGGGCAGGGCAAATATTGCAGTCATTTACAAAGTCTGAACGCAAGCCTTTGTCTGTCTAAATTCCAAAGAGGCTTGCCGTGGGAGGTCACTTGCCTTGGGAGCTCTGCCATCCTGAGGGGCAATGGCTCTGGGTATACAAAGTGCTGCTGCTCACTTTCCTCCTGGGCTTTGTTATGCTGCAATCCTCTTCAGCCTGCCTAAGATTTGCGGGCCAGATTCTTCTTTTCCTCTTTGAAGCCTGGAGCCTCGTCTGACAGTCTTGCTCAGGAATGGAGATAAGAGTTCAGTTCATTGACTTGTGATGTGTTGTAGATGGTGTGTGCACATTCTGCTTCCACAACAGACAGGGCTTAGAGCGCTGCTAAGAGAGAAGCAGAGGATTTACTCTGCATTGTACAGCTCCTGGCACCCACCTCAGGCTTTCTGCAGCCACGGAGTTTTACAAGAAGTTCAACAGATGTACAATGAAGGTGTCACAATCTTAGCTGAGATTACTGGATTCAATTTAGATTGCTATTGGTTCAGAAAACTAAATCCACCTTTTGAGACGGCTGAGAGGTAGGAGGAAGCAGCACCTCCACGGATGTATTTTGCTGTTGTTTAAACAGAAGGAGGGGATAGAGCCTCGAATTGTGTCAGGTCAGGTTCAGGCTGGACGTTAGGAAGAAGTTCTTCCCAGCAAGAGTGATTGGCATTAGGATGGGATGCCTGGGGAGGTGGTGGAGTCCCCATCTCTGGAGGTGTTTAAGAGGAGGCTGCACGAGGCACTTAGTGCCAGGGCTTAGTTCATTAGAAGGATTAGGTGCTAGGTTGAACTCGATGATCCTAGAGGCCTTTTCCAACCTGGTTAATTCTGTGATTCTGTGACTATTTCCTGCTTTGCAGAAGATTCCCTAAGAAGTTGCTGCTAGATTTGGCAGAATCAGGAGACACTCCCTAGCGCTAGGGAAATTTGCATTTTGCTCAACTCTCGTTGGACTCTGTGATCTTAAAGGTCTTTTCCAACCAAAAACAATTCTGTGATTCTACAGACACTATAACTTGGGCAAACTATATTTTAATGTTTGCTTTTAACATGCCTTTATATATTTTTCTTTTCTTTATATATTTTTTTTCCCTCTCCTCTAAATGTACCTTCAGCAAGGTTCGGGAAAGAAATGCAATGCATAAGGTGCAAAACATAATACATTATTAATAAAACTTGAAAGCAACAGCTTAAATGGTAATCTTTAAGTAAACTGTAAATCCTTCCAATATGTCCTGTGAGTTATGTAAGCATACCCAGACAGACGGAGGATACAAATGAGAGAGAAGTAGGGAGGGGGAAAATCAGCCAAAAAAAACCCAACCCAAAACATTATGAATTGGAAATCCATTCCTTTGTTCCTTCTAGTTTGTTATTTTTTTTCCCCTGCAAAACAGAAATTATGTTCTCAGCAAATGCAGCAAAGAGAGCACAGAGGACTTCAAATTCTCATCCAAGTCACAGTAATGCAAATCAGGAATTATTCTGTGAAGCTCAGTGGAATAACAGTGTCGGGAGAGAAGTGAGAAGCAGGCTCTAAAGCTCAGCTCTGGAAATCAGTGGCAGCATCACAGACCAGCTACTGACCACCAGCCTGAAGGGGAACATGGATCTGAATCCTTTAGCCCACTTAGTAAAACACTGATAGGAAACTGATTCTGTAGACACAATGAGGGAGATTCTGAAGGGCACTAACTAATGTAGCATCCTTCCCATTTCCTCCCCCAGCAGCATTGCAGAGTCTCTCAGTATTCATCATATTTGTCTGCGACACAAAAAGATTGAACTGTCTCAGATGGAAAGATCACCCTGTCACTATGACACCTCTCACAGCAGAAGATTCTGAGCTCTGAAAAGCTTCCTGAAAACACAGGAAGGGTGTTTATGTAGCTCTAGTTACTGGGAGCTTACTCTTCCCCTGTGCTCAGCACTGGTCAGGCCACCATGAGAGTTTTGTCCCTCATGAGCCAAATTCAGGCCAGCACATCACTGAGCTGCAAATCTCTGGTGAGTTCTGTTTATATCAATGGTTTTGGAAAGGGAGGATGCTCCTCAAAAGCTTGGGGACTCCTTGGCATTGCATACCATGTTTGCAGAGAACAAGGTTGTTCTGAATGTGGCTGCTTCATAAGAAGATGCCAGCTGCAGAGCTGTTGTTCCTGCCTTTGAATTGTGGCTCATCTGTGACTTCAATTGCACATCAAATGCACTGTCTAGAGCAAATCCTCTACTCTATTTCCCTCCATTCAAGTGCTGGGTTTTCTGATTTCCCCTGCAATTTCTAACCAATAATCTCCACTGAAACTCCAGATCCTCTGCCAGTTACGTGCAAATGATATTTATCAGCTGTTGTAAGCCCAGAGGAACTCACTGCACAAATCAGAAGTTTCATTTTTTTTTTTTTTTTTTTTTTTTTTTTTTCACTTACTATTTGCCAGTTGAACTGTGCTAGATAAGCTTTATGATGGATTTGAGAAGTTATCTCTCACGTCTGCAGAGCAAGTTTAATAGTTCTTTGAATAGATGCATGCTTCTGGAAATCCTCACTTCTTCCTGAATTAGCTTCTCACCTCATAACTCTCTCTTTGATCCTTATGCCTCAGAGCTAGACACATTTCCTTGCAAAGTGCAAGGACTATCATTTCCTGAACAGATATTCAGCTATTTATGTTCTTTTTTTGGGTTT